>JAGXCT010035450.1:14987-66162 GCA_022495035.1 Philopotamus ludificatus | reverse complement strand
GCATTCTGCTTACTCGCCAGACTTAGCCCTTTCAGACTATCATTAGTTTCATTCTATGGAACAACTTTTTAAAAATAGATCATACCAAACAGAAAGTGAAGTAAAATCTGCCATTTCTGATTTTTTTTAATTCCAAGTTTTCTCAAGAAAGGTATTTTAGATTTGGAAAATATATGGTAGAATGTTATACAGTGTAATGGTAATTATTTATTTTAAAAATAAATCAATAAATGTTAAAAAAAATCAGATTTTTTAATTTTATTGAAAAAATACGACAGGACTTTTTACTACATCTACCTAATAGCAAGTATTTGTAAGAAAAGGTATCAAATTTAGCACTGCGTACATATTTTTGTTAGAAAATGAATTTTTAGTCTACTTAAACTTTGTAAACACTTTAAAACGACGTTTTTTAAAGATTGATAAAAACCATAATGAAAATATATTCCAGAAATACTATTTTATTCTCAACTCGCACAAATATGAATAGAATTATATTAATTTAATTTTTTTAGGACTGGAAATATAAACATTTACTCTCATTTTTTTTTATTGACTTATAACTTTCTTAAAAACAGATATATATTATGGGAATATTTGTTTAACGTATTTTAAATAATATTTGCTTAAAATTGTGAGCTACAACTATAAAATAGATTAAAATAACATCGTCTTGATTAGGAAATATTTTGCATTACCAATGTGCCTATGCAAACACGATCGTGGTTTTCTTCGATTTAACTCTAGAACACAATGCATACAAATCGCACGTATCGTAAATTTTACAATAGCATACAATACCCAGCCTCCGAGGCCTTATACGAACATATGTTTCATTATACATACGGTCTATTATACATAGAATAAATGATGTTCCCGAAATTATATTTGCCAATGATTAAAGTTTGTTTAATGTTTGCCTAAGCGTAGACATGTGGAGGTGGGATAGAGGCCCGCATCAAAGGGTCTGTATTTTCTGAAAATAGCTTCATCCTCCAGCGGACCCTTATTGGTTATCATGGCCACTTTATTCAGTTTAATTCTATTATAAACCTACTTTTATCGTCGCCAGGGTACAACGGATGACTTTGAACCCGTGATCAAATAGATTTTTTCTGCACGAACCCGATAACAATATCCGCCGGGTTGATATTCAAATGTGTAGTAATTTATGGAGTTAATCTCTGATTGCTTTTGGTTTGGACGTCTCGCGCTCAACATATGGCCATAAGACCAGTTTTTTTTCGGTACACGTTTTTGGGCTTTGCTGCTTTTTTTTCTTTCAATTTCTATTGGCTCTCATTAAATATGATGTACTAATGCTTTTATAAATACTCGGAATCATGTCATTCATATGTGTGATTAATTTTTTCAAAGATCGGAACATGTTAGAGGCAGTTAGTTAAAAAAACATTATCCGGAGAGATGTTTTCCGAAGAAATTCTCTTGAATTTAATATTGACGGCGTATGTATATGCGGACAACGATCGGGAATTGATTAATAAACGTATCAACGGTTCTCAAACAGATGATTAATTTAAATATTGTGGAAACGCTGGTGTGTATGATTGAAATGCAAAATCAATATGTGATTCGCATTTCAATTAGTATAGCTATTCACAATAATATTTCACGGCAGACAATGCGCTCTTAATTATAAGCGGCAATCCCTGTTATTATCGTGGTGTTTTAAATTCCTTGAAAAAAATATAACAAATTGATTCTAATCAGAAATCGATTGTATAATCAATTTCATAGAAAGATAATTCCGTGAAATATGCGCTGTCACTGTTGTGCAGAAGTATACTGCTTTCATATTCGTTTAGAAATAATTTTAATAATTGAATTACTCAAAACTTTGCAGACTGATTGTAAAAGGCACGTGTTTTCCAAGCCTTTATTCGCGAATTATTTCGCGAAATTATACTGATCGAGTTAAATTTGTCACAAAGTTTATGGCGCTTGAATATTCATGAGTGTCGAATTTTTTTTTGTTATTAATTTTATCATCGAACGCTTTTTGACATTAATCCAATCGGACAACTGTGACAGATGTGCAATTAATGTTGTTGAGAATCGAAGAGGGGCTCAGCTTCTTCTATTTTGCATAAATTAAAAGATAATTGACGATTGAGAAGCGTGAGCAAAGTGATTTTCAATATTATGGGATTATGTCAGGAGGCAACCGGTTTATCTGACGAGCTTCTGCCTAAAGAAAAACTATGAAATCAGCTTGGATTCGTTCACATGATCGTATTACTCATGGATAATGAAAGAATAATTAATTATTATAATTAGAATGATTTCTATTAATTCATATTATTTTTAGTCTATTGGCATGAACATTTTTTTATTCTATGAATCTCCACGATATAATAAATATGTATATAGCTATACTATTTTTTTCAAGAAATATATTCAATGATTTAAAATATAAAATCTTTAAATTTGGATAAAACTTGCATGTCTTGAATTTTTTCAGCAGTTTTATTATAAGCTATGAAGTTTTAAACTTGATTAAAATGTATTAAAATGTATCAAACTTATGTTTTGCTTTAACGTGAATAAAAAATATATAATGATTAAAGAAATCGTTTATGCAATTTATTTAATGTTATTATCCTATATTTGTATACTAAATTAAATTTGATAGGAAAGTTTAATTTATGTTAGATATTAACTCTTTTGCGGTTCTATGTTGAATCTGTCTCGACATTGATTTTTTTTCGAGTTGACTCGACATTTTTAGTAATAAAAAGAATAATTCTTGATAAAAAAAATGTTATTTGCCTATCATGACTAACAAGAAAGGACTATCTTTTCAGATATAGAGACCTAAACAAGCTAAAGGGAATTACAGACCTGGTGAAATATTTTTTATTTTTAAAAGAAGGGTTAAGATTTTATAAAACTTGTCCTAATCTTTGTTTGACAACTGTATATTTAAAAACCTAGCCTTAACCTTTACCACTCCGTGGATCAGACGTATTGACCCAAAAGATTTTTTAACAAAAACAAAAACTTAAACCTGGTTTTTTTTTATTTATTTAAAGAAATAATGTCTTTTTTTTAATCGGATGTCAGATCAAACCCTTTAGATGCATCTTATTCATTTTGCCAATATATATCCCTTAATAAATTATATAATGAGAGTGAAAAGTGGACTTAGTAGAAAGGGGTAATTATGATTTTACTGAAAGAATAATGAGAATAATATGAAAAATTCTCTGAAATCAATTTAAAATCAAAAAACTCTCTTCTATGTATCTATATCCCTCGAATATTACAGTAAATAGGGAATTCCTAACAATTATCATGTAAATAGGTCTGCAGTTTCTTTTTTGTAGAATCTCTCAAATATAAGAGAAGAAAATAAAACTTTTCATCTTACTTATTGGCTGAAAGTCATTAATTATTTTCTCTGTACTCTCACTATTAATTATTAAATTTTTCTCAATTTTTTCCTCTCTCTACCAGACCAACAACTCAAAATAATATTATCTAATTGCTCATTTATTTCGTCGATTTCCATATCTTAATCCAGAATGAGGAACATATTTTATAATTTTTCTAACACAACTTACCCTCTTATAGCGATCCCTACTATATAGCATGTACGACAGTCCCTTCTATAGTACTTACTCCCTTCTAGAGCGCCGTTTTCTGCAAAACTTGGGCTCCCGAATACCCATCGGCACAACTATTAGAGTTATTAGAATCAACTAACTCTCTTTTATTTATACGGCGATATTTTACCATCTTTGTTAGTATTAGTCATTAGTTATTAATGCAAAAACGCGTAAATCGAAGGATGTATGCATATTGAATTATTTTGTATCGATTATTAACACATTTTGTATTAAAATCATGTATAATTTTATTGAATACATTTTCTCTGCTTGGTTAATTTTGATAGATGACGGATACGTTTCAAAATTCGATGAATTCCAGAACAGTTAACTCAACTGTGCCATCACCTCGACAATATGTTTCTATTATTAGGCGACGATAAGCGAAGTATAGTCGCGTTCAAAGACGTGACTCAAATCCGAGTCTTGCTAATGGCGCTGGTCTCCGAGACGCCTCGAACGTCCGAGGCTAATCTGATGCGGATGCTGTTGGTGGACGTCTCGGGTATTATTTTTTAAACAAATGTCCGACGTCCAGCTACGTGACACTTTTATCTTGCAATTTAATAAATTACAGTCCGACCTGTGGGTAATAATGCATCGCCCGGTCGACCAGGTCGATCCGCATACGGGACAGTCTGCGGCATCCATCATGCCACGTGCGCCTAGCCAGATAACGAGTGGGACACGTGACATTTTTGTGTTTTAACAACTTTATGGGATTTGTAGTGACAAGCCACAACACAAACTGCGATAGCGCAGTACATCGCGGCCATATTTTCGAGTCCCGGCTCAACTAGTCATGCATCAAATTATGTGTATAAAAATTCCCTACGGTAAAGTTAATCCCGTTTCCTGCATACGTATTTTTTTTACTCGTTCTTGTAGGATTTTTCAAGCTCATTATGAAGATACGTAGTTAAGTCTGGTAAGGGGGAGTCCGGTTGCAGATTGATGACTTGCTCGCACGTTGCGGCAAGTTGTGAAAGATCAAATCTTCACAGCCGTGTCATAATGTATGTTCGAAAAAACGAATAAAATATGTTCAACGCTGCTCTGTGTCATCTTCATAAGAGGAATATCGTAATTGGATGACACTTTAACCCCTTAACGCATCTTAACTATAAAAAAAGCATGTCACTTTCATGGCGTTCACTGTGAACACATACCAGAATTGAACATACTATAAATTAAACACTTATTTTTTTTTACTTATTCATTATCATTTCATCATTCTTTGTAGCTTATAATTATTATTCAGTTCTTAAAACTATAGCTCGGAGAGGGGCGGCTCGTTCATATACACTGCGGAGCTGCAGCACCCCCAAGCAATTAAGGAAAAATATATTTTTATATATTAATATGTATGTGTCTACTGATTATGTATTACGTATACTAAAATATAAATATAATGTCTCACTTCATCATCATCATCATTATTTACCAGCCACGAGACACTCACTCGCTGAGCGTATAAGCCATACCAGAATCTGTAACAATTAAATTTGAAAATGTTCTTATTGATATATTTTAGTAGGTACGCGAATTAATTGCTTATCAAATTTTTACATGAATTAAAATTATATCCTAAAATATCTAGAAACCAAATATAAATCGTGAATTTGATAAACTGTATAAAATATACAGGATGTCCCCAAAAATGTATACATAGTTTGAATTATTATATATTATAACCATATTTAAATGAATAAGTATAAATTTTCCTCCCGTTCAAAAATATTACCGTTCTTATTAAGTATTCCGTACCAATTAAGACTTTTAATTCTTCCGGTATTGTCACTTTTGTAGGCTTTATTTTTAAGGTCCAAAAAATCCAGTGGCGTCAGGTCTAGGGAACGGGCATAGTATTCTATGGGACTTCTTGGTCCAATCAAGATATTACGATGATAGTGTGGAGGTGCTCCGTCCTAATGGAAATAAAGCTGGCCATCTTCGCCAAAGTCCTCCCGAATGCGTGGTAATAATATTTTTTGCAGTAAATTTAATTAATTGGCATTATCATGGTAAAGTCGTATCACACTGAAATAAGTGGTAAATTTACATGGTATTCCTGCATAACATGTGGATAACATTTTCAATTTGTCCAATTAGAATTACATTTTATATTTTTCCAAGTACTATTCCTAAATTGTTTTCTCTTATCTCAGAACTTGATTTTCATACAGATTTTTTGGATGTTTCGCAAAAAAATCCCATTACTTTTTCTAATTTGTAAATGTACATTCTGAATAGTTACATTCGTTTCTAACTTATCTTTTATCCAATTAATTGTAAATTGCATTAATCATTTAGCCTTTCAAAATTCTGTAATAAGTAATTGTCTGCTTTTAGCGTATAAATCTCGCGTATATCGTTATAAGGGGCCAAGATCTGTTGTAATTCCCTATTGAACTTCTTGAAAAAAATGTTCTAATTTATCAGCCAATCCCAAGCCGTCATTTATTGTATTTAATGTGAAACGTGTAGCTACTTCGCTGCAACTGCTTTCCGAGTCATCTATTATCGTGTAGGCTCATCCAACGGTACGATAATTATTCTTCATTAATTTTTGGCATTTTCTGCAGAGACTACCTCCACAGGGTCAAGGCTTTTTCTAAAAATAATAATAAATACCACCAAATTCCCATAAATACCAATAAATACCAATAAATACCATTAAATAACAATAAATACCAATAAATACCACCAAATACCAATAAATAACAATAAATACCACAAACAATAAATAACAATAAATACCACCAAATAACAATAAATACCACCAAATACCAATAAATACCACCAAATACTAATAAATACCAATAAATACCAACAAATAACAATAAATAACAAAAAAAAAAACAATAAATAACAAAAATAACAATAATAAACAATAAATAACAATAAATAACAAAAAAAAACAATAAATAACAATAAATGACAATAAATAACAAAAAAAATTATATATATAATTTTATATTTTTTGTTGTTGTTTTTTTTTTTTAGATACATTGAGTTCTTTATTTTTTTTTATTATTAATTTTTTACGTGCGGCCCGCGCAACATTTTTAAATTTGTAAATAGCCCGTTGTAAAAAAAGTTGCTCACCCCTGTTCTAACTTATTTTTTATATTTTAAATAAAATATAAGCGAAATATACCTTCAAATTTTTTAATATTCAGTAGCATCCTCAAATAGTTTACCCACGAGCCACCACTAGTAGTAGATACATCTTAATGTTATGTGAATGTTGATGAAAATGATTTAAATTTTAAATAAAAAATTCTGATGCAGATAAAATTATAAATAATCAAACCCTCCAGGTACAATTTTTAGATAGATTTTTAAGACCCACTACGTATTTTTATTATTATGACATCGTGCTCACACCATATTTGGAGATTTTTTATGCCTTTAATTCTTCCTGATAATGGATCAGAACACTTTCTTAAAATACAATAAGTTTATTATTTAAGTCCTGTTATTAAAAAAATGATCTTAATTTATTAAATGGCTAGTATCTATTATAGAGGATTATTGTATTTTTTCTATAATTCTTTTATTATACTAAAAATATTGACAATAAAATTTATAATTGTAAAATCATCAATGAAACAAGAATAATATATAAGGATGATAAATGCTGTATATAAAATCTTTCTAATAAAGAACCACAGTACTGAACATAATAACCAGGGTTGTTGATCTATCGAAATGCTTTCGTATTCCTTCAATAAAAATGTTTTAAATTCAGCTGCAAGCTTTGAAAATTACTGTCTTTACTCCTATATCAGAAGTGAATCTTCCGTCCTCACAGAAATGCTTTCAGAGGATCAAACAGATGAAAGTCCAATGGAACAAGTTGATGTTTAAAGACAATGAAAATAATAGACCTTTGATGGAACAAAATTCAAGCTTGCAAAGTAATAAATTGATATAAAATATATTTAATGAAAGAATAATAAAATTTTAATGTTTATATATTTAATTTGTAATAATAACGATAATATAAAGAATACGACTTTTCCTATATTCAGAGTATATCCAGCATCATCTAATTTTATCTCCAATTTTATATTCCGCAAAAAATATTGATAATCTTTGAATAATATCAGAATTTGATCCATTTATATTTACAGTCAACCCTCTCAAAAAACAAGGTCATTTAAAATAAAGACATAAATATTGTATTATTGCCTAGTCTTCTATAGCCCGGTTCATATATCAGCGCTATCTGTTCTCACCTTTTTTTAATTTTATATGTCTATTTCATAGCTTTTATGTTTTTTAAATGTATCAAGCGAGTACTTCGGCTTGAGAATCGCCGCTCAAGATCAATACGTCAACGAAATTTCCATTCGAACAGATTGAATTCGCCACTGGTAACTCGATATGGGAATTGTGCCTTGACACGATCGGCCACATAATAAAGCAGCGAACCATCGATACTACCGACACGTGCTATGTCCTTTTGATGCAAACGTCTCTAGACCGTGTTCGGTGCACGTGATGGCTCTGCAGGTTCAGCGGGGCCACGGTCCGAGCTGGTGCAGTATCGTGATGCTGCTAGCACGCCTTTCGCCATGTAATTGTGGAGGCAACAATGCCCTCCCCATGTACCGGTGATAGCATCTGGTGCGGTGTGAACAAGCCGCGTCAAGTCAAATCTCCTCTCCTCGCCCAATCTCGGGAGAGAGATCTCTGGACGCCGCTGATCCGTCTCTCTCTCTGCTGACGTAGGATATCGCAAATTCCTTTCGTGCTAGAATATCGCTTTGAGTTATTTCAGAACAGATAACGCAGTGTTTTCGTATGTGATTGAGATTGAATTCCATGCACTCAATATCGTCAACATATTAATAGATCATTCGGTCATCATGATTCTGTATTTTGAAGAGTCCGTGAAAAGGCAGTTCCGAATGAAACGAGTCCCATTGTCTGGCGTCAAAAGAGATTGATTCAAAGCGCACCATTTGTTTATTAAATGCATTATTGTCATGTCTTCGAAGTTATTAAAATTCATGGCTCTCTGTAACAACAACAGGTTTTTTTTTTTTGGGTTTCGGCCACGCCCAAAGAAACTTCTGTTGTTAACGGCCGCTCGCTGGGATGGTGTTGTCATTAGTTTTGACTTGTACCGTGGGCTTTTGTACACAAACACAGAAGGAATAAGGATTGTGATGAATTATGCGAAAGCAGGTAGAAATTATATGAATAGCAATATTATTTTTTTTGCAAATAGTATATGTTTGCAATTTCCTTTAAAAGCCGCATAATAAATATTTGCGGTCGGATGAAACTCATCGCCGATTGTTTTCCTCGACGGTTGGAATTAGTCATCGTAAATATTTATGTCCATGGTATTATATCCATCTCGATGCGATGCAATATCGTACGTAATGTTATAGAATCTGACATTACCGAGTAGGAAATGTACCGCTAATGATGCCTAAACTTTGAATTTAATATTTTTTACGAGATAATCGATTTAAAGGTTGAACAACCTGGATATTGTAAATGGGATTCCATGCTCACAATATATTTTTTTAAAACAAATTTATTAAATTCTCGTTCGATATAAATTCGCTTTTATATTCAACGGCAGAATATCTGTCAAGATTGTACGTGCCTGAAGAATTTTTTTTTTCATATAAAATTTTTCGCTACTAATATTAGGTACGAAACGTGCAGCACGTTGGGTTCAACTCAAATTCAGGTTTTTTGCGGCCTTATTGGCACCTGCTCGCTTCTCAAAGGAAACAAGCACACGAAAGTTTATATATGTATGATGGAAAAAATCGTAGTGTTGCTTACATACGATCGTATTTAAATAAAAATCATAATACGGCAGATGTTTGATGTGTATTTTAAATTAATTTGGTATTTATTAGTATTTTTTATGGCGTTAGCAACACTGCATTGCTAATCACCAGGTGTTATACGCGTGCCGCCCTTGGGTCCATTAGGGACTACCTGAGTTCCATATAAACAAACCTGGACGGCTAGCTCTTTAGGATCTCATGTGAAACTGATCATTTGTTGAAAAAAACCTAATATACGACTGCAGGCCACCGTCAACGACACGAATGAGGAAATTCGATAATAATATATCGCTTTTGCGCCACACATCGACATGTCCAGATAGAAAAATGTATTTTTTTTTCATATAAAATACTAGAAAATGGGCGTATGTATTTTTTTCAATAATACAATATTCAAATCACATCATTAACAACACAGATCGTGTGGTCATAAATTTAGTTTTATTATGTTTTGATTGAAATTACGTTAGTGTATTTTTTTACGTTGATTTATTAGGCATTCATTGGTTCGGGAATCGAAATCGATTACGCATAGGAATAATTTATCAATCGTTAATTTATTCGGAAAAACCTGTTTATGGACATTTTCTCTAACGCACCGAGATGAATATATTATAATGGTGATCTAATGACGATTGTTAAATATTTAATTTTATTTTAAACGATGGAATAATTTAATTATGACAATAAATAGTTTTTTTTTGTTTCAACTGTCTCGATTACGCATTTGAAGTGAATAAAAAAAGCCCTCACTTTTAAGGAAATTAATTTAAATGTAGATCCCATTTAGATAGTACTAAAAAGCTGGCAGCCTTTGCAGGTCCATGTGTTTGTGGTGAGGTCGCCGGGTGCTTTCTAGAACCTGTGATTATAGTCCTAGGCCCTCAGGTAGAAACTACAGACGCATACACCGCGGCCCAAATTGAATTTTGGTGGAAATTGATTCGATAAATATATAGGGGCTAACGCGTGTTTAATGCGCTCCGTCGCTTACTACATTGTGGCATTAGCCGGCAATCTTTCAGTGTCGCATTTCGGCCAGATATGCGTCTCCGTCTCGAAGATTAAAACGACATTACATAATTTTATCGTTAAACTTCGCCAAAGTGCTGTTTAATTGTTGCGAAGACTCGAGATCGTTATTTTGCTCGGCTAAATTATGGCGAAATTAATTTATTTAACCGCATCGGATTATATAGATTCGCGTCATATACGAAACTCAGCTTCCGATGTAACGATCCAAAGTTTCAATTTTATACATCGTTTGAATACATATTAAAATGGTCTTAAAATTTTGAATACATAATAAAATTGTTATTCCATTATTGAACATAATTGCAAATATTTCATATGAATACATTAAATTAAAAACTAAAACAGCAAATAAGTAGATAATTTACACCAAAAACCGTGTAAAAAGGTGTTAAAAATGAACAACATTGGGATATAGAAAATTATATAAATATTTTTTATACATATGTATGTTTATACATTACGATGTGTCAAGTGCGAGTAAGTCGTACGAGTAACGCATGCGTGAGAGCTCAGTCTACGGCGAGACATCGCCCAGTGCGCGTGTCATTTACGCGTCATATTTCTTAGTTAAAAAAATCATAATATCAACCAAATTATGAAGAATATCATGAATAACTATTTTTATTCTTGGAATAATCATAAGTTAACGCCGTCTAAAAAAGAGTTAGGTACATAATGATTCTTTAAAGTATCTCAAAAACTAAATATTAACACTCAAGCACCTACTGTTTTCAGGCGAAACTTACACCTAAACCCGCATCTTTTTATCGATCTTCCGATTTTGCGTGGCTATGTAAATAATGCTTAATAACTTTTTTCTATTGGAGATAATTTGGTCAAAAAAGAAGTATTATTATGAATTATGCTTATATTAGATTCGATTATTAGAATATTTAGATAAAATAAGGTTACTGAGGCTAGTGAGAAATTACATGAGTTTATTGTATTTTTTAGTTATTAAAAAACAAATGGAATATCTTTATGTAGTATGCTTAAGAGTAGAATTTAGCTTTGTAAATAAAGGGATGTGAGGTTGGTTTAGCCCCATACATAAATATTCAAAAAAAGTTAATTTTGTTGGATGGATAAAATAAAAGAGATTTAAGTTCGTTACAGTCGAGTGTATGGCAAAGTGCTGGTAAATTTTTTCGATCAAATAATCTATTATTTCAAGGGACGGTTTTAACCATAAAATAGAAATACATATAATCCATATATTTTACTAAAGGCATGCAGGCAATGGAATGAAACTTCATGTCAGGTCCGTAAAAACTTTGAAAGAAAGCCTTTGCTGAAGCGCATTAGATAGCACATTTCATATGGAACCGAACCCGCGTTAGTGCGGGAGCGGGTGTTTACTGTTTACGAAAATTTCCGCACTAGCGCGGGACCGGGTCTCTGAGTGTTAATATGATGATCAGCGACATTCAACAAGTTTTTTAATGAAACATCAGGAATACGGGCCTGACTGCATCTAATAAGAAGTATATGGTCGAATTTGGGATCTGGAGCATCTGTTTTTCTAATGTCCTCTTCGAAGTTAAAACTTACACCTTAATAATAATATGTTGGAAATTTGGTATACACTATAACAACCACCCAATTCGAGCTGAAAATCATGTATTATCTGATTAAGGCATACTCCAGACAAAATTTAAGATAGGAAGTACTTGAGAATATTGAAGTAATGGTGCCGATGATTATTGCCGTATGGTCTTTCATTTACCACTTAAACACCAACGTCTCACTGGTGGGTCGCATTTGTATTTAATCGCATTATGGTGGCGTTTAAGTGGTTAGCCTCCGTCGAATGGAACAGAACCGTTCAAGATGGAAGCCGATTGTCCATACTGCTCTAAACATCCCCGAGAACCAATGAGAAAAGGCTGCAGAAAATATGAAGAAATAAATAGTTTATGACAAGACTAAAGAACATCGAATGAGTTACTTTCATTATTTTTTTTACAAACTTTTAAAGAGATATTCATTGGGAAAATGAATAAGAGGCATCTATAGGGTTTGATCTGATATCCTGATTAATTTATTTTTTTAAATTTAATAAAAAAACTTGGTTTAAGTTGTTTGCTGAAAAATATTTAGGGCCAATACGTCTGGCCCACGTAGTGGAAACGGTTAAGCGTCAAGGTTATTTGAAGGGGTGTCCGTTAATTATATATATTAGATCCCAGATACATTACTACCTCTAAATCCTGAGAAGAGCGAAGGAATTATTGATCATCAATGAATCATTGAAGCAGAAAAATATTTTTTTATAGTCATCGATGCCTCATATATAATGAGCGTGATCATGACGAGATGTGAGCTGGACAATTCTTCCTCAGTATCTATTTAACTATCGAAAAGAAAGTTCCTAGTAGCTGGCTATTGAGGCTTCCATCTCGAGCACCAACTCTCGAAGACATAGTACCTCCTTTTATCTGTCGCCTTGATAGTCCAGGTCTTTATTGCGTATAATAAATAGAGATAACCAGAGATAACATGACGATGTTTCGTATCTAAATTATAATTTTTAGATATTTTAATAATAAACACAAGTATATAGTTGTATTGAAAAAATATGTCTTTCTTGATAAAAAGATTTCCAACCCCTGATTGAAATTATAGTATGGTCTATCACGGCAACTCTCCCATATATAATTCTCTTTCGAATGGTAGATTCACTATCGCCGTTTGGGTCGATTATCGAACCCAAATGGACTTACTTATCAAACACTTCCGATGCTTTTATTCATGACCCTCCTAATTAATAATGTTGGGATAGATAATCAAGAGCTTTTTTAAATTCTTTGTAGAACAAGCTCTCAGATTAGACTAATCTTTATGACGTTAAGTTTTGGGCCACACTGTTGCTTTGACTCGACTATACACGTCCCACCACACATTCGATAAAATGCTTTGCGCCTGCTTCACGTATGCTAATTGATTCCCATCATGGGGGATAACCCGGTCGCAAAACTTTTGACGGGCGAATGTTTGCGACAAACATGCGACCACAGCCTGGCCTAGTACTACGCCCTTTCCGGTCGCAATAACGTCGAACTCATGTATTTTTGAGTCGCAAACGCGGGGATCAAAGGTGTATTTACCATTTCGGTAAAACCCAACGGTAAATTTAAACTGTTGAACATGATCGAATTAATCATTAATTTTATTATACATTATGCATCACAATAACCGCATTGTTGAAACATAAATCCTTCTGTATCGAATCGCACCATTCGAGTGGTGTAACATCAAAAGATGTGTATCTTTTTTTACAATCCCGATGCATTATATTCAAAGCTCAGTGAACATACGGCGTATGTAATAAACAAGAAAAAAGGAGCCGTGTAACAAAACGCGTAATGAGGCATGGCTACTGTATGCCGATTTAAAAAAAATCGCACTCGTCTCAAATAACCAATCTGTATTTGAGTTGCGTTTCCTCCACTCGACGTCAGTCATCCGCCGAAAGGTTCTTCTTCTACTCATTCTTCGTCGGTGGGATCAGTTTACCATGGCTAGCGATCTGCTCTCGAGTGTTTGTCCCGCCACTCCAAAATTGAATCCCCCGTACAAAACTCCTCCATCTGCGAGATAAAAATATCTATATATTCTCAGAAATAAATGGAACGCGTTTTATTATTCATGCTCCATATTGAGCTCCGATGTTATATTATTTAAGCATCGTTCATCTTTTCTTTTATGAGAAAAATATTTATTTCAAAAGAATTGTGATTGACACTTAAAATTATTTTTTAAAAAGCTTGAGACGGCTACGCTTAAAAATATCGGAGCTCACCGGATGCCGTCCGGAAATTTGGATTCCGGTTAATTATGCCTGTATCTAATTATTATTTTTTAATATAGTATATACGACGTCATTATTTTAAATCCCGGTAGCAACTTATCTAAAGAGAATCGTTACGATTCTTCGTTTTTATCAAAGGGGCGGCTTTTATTGGGCACAATACATCTGCGGGGAGTCGTAAAAACCTACAGGATTGTTGGTAAATTTTAATAATGTTCCTCGGGACCCCCTTGGAATTTTTCTTTTTTAGGGACGCCCTTCTTATTGCTACTACTCCCTGCGAGTAGATTTAGATCCGGCCCATAAAAAAAATGTGCATCGTCATGCCGAAAATTAAAATGCCTTCACAACTTTATGAAATTGTTGTATTTCATAACCGCGCCACTTTCGTGTGACGTTATATTGAAGATGTTTCGCTTCGACAATGGCCATTGAAATGCACAACAGTGCAGCAAATGCGCTTTGTCGAGCCGGTTCTGCGATTTGCGGGCCACAATGGGCGCTGTCATCTCGCATCATTTTGCACATTTTGGCGTACGTGTGTTTGGTTATAATCTACCTGGGCGTAATCCGCGGACGGAATGGGGCCATGTTATTCTTTGTGGGGTGTTCCGATGCGATTCGGTTTCGAGCACCGTGGAAATTGTTGTACAATAAAACCTAATCTTTGGTAATTCAATATTATCTGTGTAACAATAAAAACGTTATCTATGATTTTGACGGATGTTTTTTTTTATAAATCTCCGTATTCATATTTTAAAAGGGGAGCAGTTTTTTCGACATGCATATACATAAATGGAAAATTTAATACTGGAATGCTATTAGATAACCGAATACACTCAATATTTTTTTCACACCGTTTTGAATTAACACGGTCCACTAAAAAGAACAAATACTTTATTTTTCTACGAATTATTTGTTTTAACGCGATTACCAGTATTTTTAATTACTTTGTTACGTCGAATTGTTCATTGACGCAAAAGGAAATCATTTTAATTCACAATAGCATATTGATCATCATCATCATCATCATTTGCCAGCCACGAGACACTCACTCGCTGAATATTTGGGCATTACCAGACTCTCGAATGATAATCATAATTTTTTTTTATTTTTCATGCATATTATATACATTACATAAATAAATTTAACCAAAATATAAAAAAATATTTCAACAAATTGGTATCACAGTCGAGAGAAGAAATTTCTAATATGAAGCGACGACTAAAAAGGAGTAGAACCTTCGATTTTTTACAAAAAGCCTGAATAAGGCCCTCGCCTTTTAGATGTAGGGATCGCTGGAACCCTGTTCTTCAAAAGATTAGCGCGGATAAAAGCAACTAAATGTAGTCGTTTACGGATGTGCTAAGTAATTAATTATTAAAAAAATGTATAAAACAATTTTTGAATAAATTAAAAATAACATTAAATGTTCCTATTTTCATCGTAAAAACTTTTAATAGTAAGACTTTCCCTATTGAAATGAGGATAATTTAATTTCTTTTTTCAAATTATGCGCGTTGACGCGAATACGCGTCAAGTAGAAGCTTTCCAATTTCCGCGCTCACGCGTATTCTTATGAAGCCAAATGCGCGCCTAAATAAATTTCAGTTCTATTATTATATCTTCTTGTCAATTATTAAATGATCACTCTCTAGCTTATTTTACTCCAATTGCATTCTTACTTTGCTATAGACTTTACATGCAATACGAATTTTTTTGCGTAAAAGTGCAAAAAATGGACTGGAAAGGATTTAAAAAATTATAAAAACATTTTTATGTTTTTAATATAATTATATGCTTCAAATTAAAATAAAAAAATACCTTTTATGGAACGTTTTGGCAATAATAATTCGCACTAGAAGTGATTAATAACTTTTGTTATATTAATAAGTTCAAAAAAGTCAAATACTCTGCACAAATACTACTGCATATTAGTATAAAGTTAAAAACAAGAATATAAGGGCTATTATTTTAATTAATTTTTATTCTTTATTTAAATGGCTAAATGAATCTATTATGTAGAAACAGTATTATGATTTGCATTTGGGTATAGAAATTTACTAATAATTATTAATATTATCCTGAACCCTTTTCACTAAGTATAATGTAATTTGACCTAATTTTTTTGCAAAAAGTTAATATTTTGAAAAAAAATATAATTCAGCATTTAAAAAAAATTACCAATTCAAAATCTTAGAAATAATCTTGTGTTTTTTTCATTTATTAAATATTACATAAAATACATCATATTCCTTAACGTTACCAAACTACTTATTTCTCATCGCGTCTATTTTTTTTATATTAATTTACCTGCAGTAATAATGAATAAAATATATTATTTTAATTGTATTCGAAAAATAAATATGAAATAACTTATATAGTCTAATATATTTTTTTCTTATTTTGTGCAACTGCACCGGATGTCGCTATTGTGCCATTCCTATCCCCCTCTCTTACACATTATCAATATTAAATAAAAATCTGAGCGGCAGTGGCTGCGTGCTGCCGTAATCCGTGAATTTATTTTCAGCATCGGTGTCCTGCTTCTTCCTTGTCCTTTTGTGGACATCTCAAGTTTCTTATTATAACTTTCTACTACGTGACGAGAATGCAAGTAGCGATTTTTTTATTTCCACAAGATGTCGCTGCCTCCGAGAAGGGGTGAATAGAAACCGTCTTTAGGTATCCCACGTTCATTGTAGACTGAAATTGCTACGGATCGTACTTAAATCTCGAGTATAACAAGATTCGAGAACCGTCGAGAATTTTTTTTAATACATAAAAAGTAGGTGCGAGTTGAAAATAAAGTATGATGACTAAAATTGTTAACCATTACGTGGTAACGGATATTTGAAATATTCATCCCCTGATCCCTGAGCGGCGGGGACCCGTCTTCGTCGAGATTAATCTTCGTCTTATTATTGACGGCACCGGCTGAGACAAACGCGAGTTAATGAAATCAAAGGTGGGTGGGACGAAATGTAAATTCGGTTTTTAATCGAATTTAATCCGGTAGCCACAATTACGCGGAACGTGGGCCTCCTCATAAATCAAAATAATAATTAACGTCTAGACTACGCACGTCCATAAATCATGTGCGTAATGTACGATGGGCCGTACCGCGACTTTGTATTATTACACTTTTCTGTCAAACGACGCCGAATGCCATTCGGATATTCAATTTAATAAATCCGACGGTTAATGACGTGGCTGATGTGTGATCTTCTCCGAGAAGTTACATAAAACAAGACTAAAAAAAAATATTTTGGTTACGCTCTTCGACCGTGAAACATCGATGACGAGATTTTTTTCAGTATGTAAAGCTTTTGTTGTAATGAATTTCCCATTAAAAATAAAATGACGCCAACAGTGTATATAATTTATATATTACCTTTGAAAAAAAATCAATATAAAACAGCATGTATGAATTTAATTAGCAGTTTAAGCCATAAGCCTCGGAAGCCGCTAATATGTTCATGCCAATAAAAATAAATAATTTTAATTAAAATTTCATAACAAAATAGATTGATGTTTAACCATTTCCATTCTGTCCCCTTTTAGTCGAATCTATGAGTTCCTCTTATTATATTTTTTTTTACAAATTTGTTAAAAGGTTTATTCATTGAGAAAATAAATAAGAAGCATCTATAGGGTTTAATCTGCTATCCGATTCAATAAAATACATTTTTAATTAAATTAAATAAATCTTTTGAGGCCAATACATCTGGCCCATGGATTGGAAGGGTTGAAAATATTGTAAACTATAAAGAAAATTCTTCATTGTTAGTTATTCAATTTGATAGATTTGATAGATTGAATGCAGATCAACAATATGTCGTTGTTTTTTGTAGTCAAAGTCTTATAAATAAATAAATAATTTCCACTAGAAATGCTTCGTGAATGTGGACAACTTTTACATCTCTAATAATATTTTTAATGCTGGATTTTTTTCTATTAATTATTTTGAATTATTCATTGAAACATAATTTAATAATGTATCAAATCTTGTATTTTTTTAATGCTCTTAATGGATTACAAGGTTTTATGCCATACTATTAAAGTCATCCTAAAGTGTAAGTTTATTTTTTAATGAAATTTAACGATTACAAACTACTCCTTTTTATTATTAAAAAAATATAAGAAATTTCTAGTGATTGTAATTTAAGAATGTACGCTTAACTTTTTGTTACACGGTCAAAAACCGTGTAAATAATGGTAGAATTCATAAAAAAGTTCGTTCCCTAAATTAAAAAAACATGTAATTAGAAAAAAGAACAACATCGTGTTATAGAAAATCGTGTAAAAAATGACAAAAATGTGAGCCAACAAATAAATCATACAAAATATTATGCAAATAATAATATTCATTGCCATTAGATATAATTGAATTTTTTGTTTTTGGAATTCGTGTAGAAATATAGCATTCGTTCTTTTTAGTAGATCGTGTTAGTAAAAACCGTGTAAAGTTCAGTGAATTCACCAAGGCAAATATTTTAAGCAGTGAAAAAAAATCGAAAACTTTAAGATTTTTAACGTGTGTAAATTTATCGACATTTTTATCCACTATTGATTTTTCTCGCGGCAGCCACACTTACGCCCATCCCCGTCGTTGATCAAAGTCGCGATTGATTAATCGTAAGCGATCCATCATTTCGGTGGCCACCATATTCGTGAATAATATTTCTATATACAATTAGTTTCAATCTCATTCACGCATGATTGAATTATGGATAATGAGGTTCACATGAGAAAAGAACCCCCCTCCTAATTTATGGTGAAACGTGGATAACACCCACGGATAGAAGCCATCATAGCCACCGCATTAAAGCAAGATTAAGTGCCGGCGATACAAAGCATATGTATCAAGTGAGCTTCTTATTATGCCCAACTTTATTGTACACAATTGTAAGATGATTCCGGCCATTATTTATTGCGACTAAGAACTAATCCCGTTGCAGGGGGATAAGATACCGCATTCGTTCATAATTTAAATTATATCCAACAAATATGGAGCTTCATTAAAATATGTCGGCGCTTACGAATCGCCTCGACCACAATCGGATCTAATGTTTTATCAAGCCCGTCGACATTTCCGCACATAATTCAAATATTGATTTTGCCTAGTTAACTTCTAGACAACGGATGATTTATATAGATATTAATATATATATTTGTATACGAATACAATCTCATCATAAGACTTAAGTTTGCCTGAACTCTACAGTCGCCCCGGGGGCGGCATCTCTCCTTATAATACAAGCGAGTTCTGCCAGGATGAACTTGTTGTTTCAATTATCTTGAAATAACTCGGCGAGATAACCGCCTTTGAAATTATCGCAGTGGCCTTGCATAATTAGTGGAAAAATTACAATACCCCCTACGGTGCACCGTTTCATAGGTCTGCGTGTCCTGTTTGCTTAGATACGCGTATTTACATCCGTTTATACGTTGGTATAGGTGGAGATTCAGGGGCTTAATTACGCAGTCGATGTATTTTGTTCCAGGGATGGAGTATGGTATCATGATATTCTCTTGACGAGCATTAATTAGCCTTAACGCTTCGGTACCATCAGGAAGTCTGCACACATAGCGCGCACTAAGTGGGCCATAGTCCGGCCAGAGAGTTTTGTCGTGTCTTCACATTAATGCCTTTAATTAATATACCGGAGGTTTATTTATAAATTATAATAAGAGTAATTTATTCATTATACGTCTGAAATTAATTGCATTAATTAAAATTTCGATTTTTTGGCTAGAAAGCATAAGGCAGGAAGTATACACGTAATCATGTTATGCTTCTCGAGTGTTAAAAGTGTATCAATATCCAAAGATTATTGATTTTTTGCTCTGAATGGACAAAAAAAAAATGATGATCATTTCCTCAATAATGATTCGAATATAGATTTTATTTTAATCACTCGAGTTTTTAAGACAATTATATATTTTTTTGACCCACTCTTCGTATGCAATAATTCGCAAAGCTTTCATCACAGAATCTCATATTAATCCGCTTATATTATATCACATAATCAAAATCATCATCATCAATATTTAGAGACGTTGTCTGATACAAAAAGCATTCGCTTGTGCGATGATAAATGCCAATCACATTATTCGAAAAATTAATATTATTTGTATTTATTTAAATGTATCACAATTTACATAAACATTGGTTCGGTTCTACCACACTCAATTTTTTTTACACGGTTTTGAAATAACACGGTGTTCTTGGACGAAACATCTCTATATTTTTACATGAATTATTTGTTCTAACGTGATGCATTTATAAATGTATAGCCCCGGTGTTCATTGGCGTAAAAGGACATAACTTTATGTCACAATACCAAAAGATCAATGTGCTAAAAGGTGAACAAATTGATGATAATTATTAGTTAAGAGCTGCTTTATTTCAAGAGGGTTTGCTATTTGATAAAAGTATAGAACAATATTTTCTCACTTATGATCCCAACCTAGAACAAGCTCTAAATTTCCAAAGGGACCTGTAGATTTATATAGCTAGGACATCAAGAGAAGTATAAACAATTTGTAAAACAAAAAACAGAGAAGTGGATAACAGATTTCTTAATAATAATTCAACAACACAGGACAGTAATGACAAACAAAAAGTCGCTAACACATATTTTTCTCTATTAAAATATATGTGTATGAGTAATACTTTGTATAATTTATTTATTGAGTTTTCATTATTACTTTTTTACACGATTTTGGTATTTTTTATCGTCAAGTTCTTATTCATCTTATTACTTTTTACACGGTTTTTTGGTGGAACGAATGTAAAAAAGGAGTTGAGTGTACTTTTAAATATGGATTTAAATGATTATCTTCTTATAAGATCCTTGACAACATGCCATACCATCGTTAAGATAAATTTGAGCTCTACAGCCTGTTCAATATTGTAGTTATTTTATGAGAAATGGTTTATTAATTTATTGGCAAGCTGCAGGCCTTGTAAAATTAAATTCTTCTCCTTTGTTTCAGATTAAATATATAATATTAGAATTTTTGCAGTGTAGAAAAATACTTTTAGACAAATATTAGTTCTATAGTCATTGCAATCAAAAGTTTAAATTATTTCTACACAAAAATATGTATCATTGAAGAATGTATTTCTTAGATTAAAAACATTTTTTTATTTCATGTTCCGATTGCATCTAACGGTCCAACACATTCGAACTGATTAAATTGGGTCTATGCACCGAGCTTTCTCCGCATCTTTCTGGATCGGACTCATGTCGGTGCCTCAATTTAAATAATGAATTTATCAAGTTGCCTTACATGCCGGAGCGTAGTGTACACGGTGCAAGCTCCCCGCTGCAGTTATTAGTTGATTAAAGGGTGGATGTAGGGTCGATTGTGTGCTGCAAGAATGGAAGGAAGTTGCGCTAAGATTGGAGGGAAGCGAGGCCGGAGGAAGGGAGGGAGGCAGAGTCGGCGAAGGCGAGCAGCCAGCCAAAGGTACAAAGGCGAAAGGCGTGCGATGAAAGGCGGGCCTGGTGCGTGTCTGCGAAACGAGTCCTATTCGCCGATCAATTTCCTGCAAAATTTTAACGAGCCAACTTTCGACAAACCCAAATTTGCGCCTTTTGTCGCGCCCAATTTTATTGTGATGGATTTGAAGATTTTTGCACACTCCGGATTCGCACGCATTCATTCGAAAAAACATCAGTGAACTCCACACTTTGATTTGAATTTACCCTCAGGTTTGCAGTAACCTAACACGCATATGAGATTTATTAAAAAATACGCAAAATATCTTTACAATACAGCTATTTCAATCTTCAAAGCACTGTTCAAAGCCATGATCTTATATTTATGCTTCGAAATTTGTGAAAAAAATGGTGTAAATCAATAATACAATTACGAAGAATTGCGCAAAATAGAACAACTTTAATAAACGTGCGTTTGGCAAAATGTTAAAACAGTTCTTATAGCCTCAGCTTTGTTCTATCTGTATCTAAGAGTTTTGTAACTCTTCTTATCTGACTATACATTGTCATATTTCTCGTTGGAATATGCAATATCAAATCTTATCAGGGAAGCTATTAAAGATATTTCCCAGATATACTCAACTCTTTTCTTACACGGTAGAGACGTTCCACCAAAAAATGTGTAAAAATAGTTACAGAATTCATACAAAATGTATGATTAGTTCATTGAAATAAGAAAAAGCCTTATTTTAACTGATCCGTCACGTGGGTTTGATAACAACCGCATCATTCGATGGGGGTATATTTATAATGGGAAATATACCCCAAACATTTTAAATCTAGATATTGATGAATTCTTCATAGCAACAGAAGCGAATAATGTTATTTTTAATTTTTTTCACAATTGCAGACAATATAGGTCAATGATTACTCATAATATTTATTCTTTAGATTTTTTTAGACACATACAATTAGAAAAATCAAAAACTTGGGGTCCTAAATAGACCCATCGGTACGGCTAGGTTAAAGAAGAACAGCATTGTGGTATAGGAAATCGTATAAAAAATTAAAAACCAACAAATAAATTATAGAAAATATTAATAATATTCCTACATATGTATTTTAATTAAGAAAAAAATAATACTGAAGCTTTTTTTTGGTGGTTATTACTGTCCTGTATTGTAGTTTATACATTTCTTGATATCTAGTCATACAAATCTGCGGGTCATGTCGGAATTTTAAAGCTCGTTCTAGGTTTCGAACGTAAATAAGAAAATAATGTTCTCTACATATAGCAAATTTAAGGCCTTTGTGAATTAACGTAGCTGTTGGTTGATTCATTTAGTTGTGATTATTTTATTTTATTTCTACAATTTAACTTTTTTACTGATCTAATATTCGATAGTGGGTTTTATCTTTAAATGCATTTTGTAAAATATATTTATTACATCTACTTAATTGTACTGTACGTATACTGAATTGTTTTGATCTAGAAGTTATTGTCCGTAATGTAAAAAACAAAGTCACAATGAAAATGTCTCGATTTGCATGAGTGAGGAAAGGGAGCACTGAATAATATTAAAAGAAGAAAGTTTTAATACTTAGCATACGTCTGCAAAGGAAGGATAAAAGAATGTCGCAGAGTAGACGTACATATATTATGAATTAAAAATGGCGATAAGGGTCCTTTGCAGCACAAAATCGTAAAATTTAGCTTTTATTTTTTAATCATTCCTTAAAAAATTGTTTAAATATATTTAGTTTTAAAAAATGTTGCTCTCCCTATTTCGCTGCCATTGTATGTAATATGCGTTAACATTTAATTTCGTCTCGAGCGAACAATGCGCCAATTTTTACGCAGATATTATGTTCACGCCATTTTATCACCCATAAAATTTGTAATAGTCGAAGCGGAAATTCAATAGGCGATATCGGATGTTGTAACTGCGTCGATTCGCCACGGAAATATAGGCGAGCGTCGAAAGTTAATTTATATTGTTATTTTAACTGTCGCAACTGCAAATTTCAAAATTGTGACTGATTAACAATTTCAAGCGCCATTTAATCCGTGGGAAAAATAATTAAAACTATTAGGAAAACACCTTGCATTTACAATTTTCTGCGAGCATAGCTCCAGCCGACGGTACTGTCGACATTGAACGCTTTGAAGGTTGAAACAACTTTTTTCATCTGCTCGAATTTAAGAGTGTTTCTTTAAAATTATTTGAACACGCGTTCACTAAATTTTTTCACACGTAAATAATAAAAAAACGTATGTTTTTCAATCTTTAATTTTTTTCCGACCGTGCGAAAACATGGTGTACATATATCTATTTCGGCTAAATTAAATCCCATATTTTTCTTCACATTTTAAAAAACACAATATTCATTTCACCGACGACGTTGAATTTGAATAGCACTGTTTTGTTTGGCGTTATATTTATGTACATAAGCAAAATATGCTAATTCGATCTTAACGCCGTATAATACTGCAATATATAACAGCCATCACCCATTGACTATTCAAATATCACCATATAAACCACCATAATCTTTTTTACGTTTATACCGACATGAATGCTGGGCTCTTCCGTCATTGGATGATGCCGAGGTGACAGACTAATGGTATAAACAGCCCATCTTTAAATTCCTAGTTATTAGAAGGCAAGCTTGTGTGTAGTTACATACTTTTGCTTCAAAGGCGCCGACATTCTTATCTGAATTATTTGGCAAAATTTCAAGATAAAAATGTTGTTTTCGAGATCGAGCATCTTTTAATCGTATCGGAATTTAAGCATTACTTAAATATATCTATACAATCAGTTTTATTACTAATTTATGAAATTCTCGCATATGTATGTTACATATCTCGACCAATAAACGCCTACCAGTCCCTTTAGGAACCACATATTTGGTTTTTAATTACTCTTAAAATTGTGCTTTACGATTATATAGAATATTTATAACTCAATATATATTTTATTTATTTTATAAGAAATACCATTCATAAAAGTTACTAATTAATCATTAATCTAAAACAATATACAGTAAATCCCCCGATAACGCGAAAGTTGGGATCGCGTTATTGGAACAACGCGTTATCGGGATAATGAAGCACCATACAAAATTTAGGGTTACGGGAATTTCGTCAAAAAATACAAATCTGCCATAACTAAGAACAATGTAAAAAAAAATTATGAATCTTAGATGAATGAAATATTCGGTTGCCATACATGCGATCGCCGACATACACATAGATATCCGTGGCTCATTGACTACATCGGCGTGAATGGTGAGAAATGTGCCGAACACTCGCACACATGAGGACATGGATATGAGCGAGCGAGATCAACACACAGGCGCACCCAGTCAAACGGCATAGAGTTTACAGTCGACCTATGCATGAATAGAATGCGATCGCGTTATAAGAGTGAATTCCGTGATTTACTTTATAATTCGCGTTATCGGAACACGCGCTTTTGGGGGTATTACTGTACAATAAACTCTCCTATAGCGCTCCCTGCTTTGGGCGGCATGTGCTCCTATAGTGCTTCCTACTGTAAAGCCGTTTTCTACATAACGCTAAATTTTTAAAGTCAAAATTCTTAAATATGCAACACATTACATCACAAAATAAAGGTCAATGATCTTTAGTTGACAATGAAATATAACTCAAAATATATATAGTCTTCTATATAGCGGGTTAACTGTATTTTTTATTTTATTCATTAGCCTAATTTTTTTTCTAATTTTCAAAGCATATTTGGATCGTAATTTTCGGTACAGCGTTTTTGTATTTATCTCATCAATTTAGACAAAAGCCTCCTCAATGTTTTTCGGGAATAAGAAGAAGTCACAGGAGGCCATGTCCGCTGAATACAGAGGCTAAGTCATGAAGGTGTTGTGCTTGGCCAAAATTTTTCCCACGTTTTCCAAGTTTTTCCACAATTAAAATATCATTGACCTTTATAACGACTATATTCGCTTCTGTTGCCATGATCGCGATGTTTTTTCTCGCTCTTATCCAGTACGTTGTGCCAAGTGTGAGTGTAATATACTAGTGACACGTGCCGCGAGAAGTCAGCGACGTTTATATTATTTATTTGTTGACAATTAGAATCGAATATATTTTTTATGAGAATTATTACTATTAACACTTAAATTAATATTTGTCTATGATATTATATCTTTTTAAGTTACGGTTTATGTGGAAATCAAGGTATATAAATTTTCTCTGGGGCTGAAAATTGAAATTTTGCGATTTTCTAGTCGAATGGTACGATGGAGGCTCATTTTTTTTTTAAATTAACAATGCCACATTTTTCCCCGCATGTGCTAGATTCGATTATCGCATATCATTACTATGCCGATGGGAAACCTTTTCCCTATCCACTTCGGCAGTCACACTTCCATATTGATTCGGCTGAGAGCGTGCACGGCGGAAAAAAAAATCTTTTATGATTTTTCACAAAGGGCTTTCACATCGCGATTAGCAGAAACGTTTTAAGGGCGCGCTAGGGGGAGCAGACCGTTTCATGGGGTCTCTTTTGTTTTTATTAGCTTTGTTTTTGGGCCCCCGACATACATGCAGTATATGAATTATGGGCGACACGTACTCGCGTCCCATCCGGGGATGACTGCGAGAACCGAACGCGCAATTTTTTTTTCCAGCCAACATTTATGGAAAGCCGATATTTTCATCAAGCCAAATGGCTTTCGCAGTCGGTGTCGGTATTTTTTTTTTTGCATATTTTTTTTAATTTTACACGGACAATATCAGCACGTGTTTATGTTACGTGCATCATCAGAATTAATTCATATTCCGTGCGAGCGGTTCGGCACAATTCACTTTGTGCACGTTTGATTGTAAAGCCCCAATAAATCACATATTTCCGCAGAACGTAAACACGAATATATTTCGGGCATTAATCCTCTTTTTATTTCAAATATCATAATTTCATGCGAGGGACTTGATACGTTCAATTCCGGTCTGCTGAATTAAATCAACTATCCGCAGTTCTTTTTCATGTTTATATCTCAAAGTAGTAGTATGTATTGAAGGCGAAAAGATCAAAAGATATACATTTTCCATTGTTAATGCCATTTTCATTCTCGTACATTTTTACTTTGATCTATACATACATTCAGGTGAAGGAGAACATTTCGGAAATATGTGCTTCGTCAAACAAATGTCATTGAATGTTTTGATGACAATCACATTGTTGGTTTCGCAATCTATTAATAATTAAAATATTTTAGAAATCTTATAAAACCAAAGTTTTTAACAAGCGAAAGATTTTTTAAATTATAACAAAAAAATTATACGTAAATAAAATATATGCCCTAATTTTGTAAATACGGAATTTCTCAGAATTAATTTGTAATATCCCGTAAAGATCTAGAAAACTGTAGTAATGTCGAAGTAAAACATTTCGGTCCAGTTTATTATTTAGATCAATAGATCAAATACAGAAAATTATTTGGAGAAAAAACAAGTACCAGTAGATTGCCTACGTCCGAAAATTGACAAGGCACACTCAGAAGATGAAATCAACAACAGATGAATCTTATGATATTTTGATTATAAATAAACATAAAATTGAATATATTTTTAGTTTTTTTTGCATGCAACTTACATGCCATAATACATATTTTTAAAAATCAGGTAGTTAACCTTCCTATAGCGCTTTCTGCTATAAAGCGGCGTGTTCGGCAGTCCCTCCTTTTGTGATTATAGTGCTTTTTTCTAGCTCGTCATTTTCTACAAAACGCAAAATTTTCAGGCTCAAATTATATATTTCATGAATATTTAATACGTAGACTTGGAAAAATGTTAGACGATAAATATACAAAATAAAATTAAAAACCTGGCTTTAAATTTTGAATTACTGCTTAGCCTTCTATAGAGCGGGTATACATAGCGTGGTCCCTATCTCGGGGCTATAGGAGGGTTGACTTTATTATTTTAACATTGCATATATCATATTTTAGATTTAAAAAAAATCATTATTATATAGATTTTTACTGGATTCGTAGTAAAGTGATCTAAAAGAATCTACACAATTTATGAAACTTATTCTAAAAATTAAAATTTATGTTAAGATTGATTTATATAACAAGAGCCGAAAAAAATGTAAATAAATATATTTATAGCATTATTACTAGATTTAATTGCTGTGCTTGCTTCAAAAAAATAATTAATTACTGTTCATTGTCTTCACATTTGAGATCTGATCTTTACTATTGATGAAAATAATTTAACATTAGCAAATCCTGCCGAAAACTATAAAATATGTTTAATGCTTGATGCAAACTTTGATTATATTTATTTGAATAATTTTTTAACAATGTTTTATGAGCTTTATTTCATTTATTTTCCCTCTTTTTATTCTAATTGATTTAATGCGATTTAAAATAATTATAGAAAATAACGCAGATTTTTTGCTTTTCTCGAAAAATATTTTATCTCTTTTAAAATAGTCCCTATCAGATACATCATACATTTCAATATGAGTTAGTTGCCGGGGGTCATGTCTGGCGAATACGGAGGCTGATGCATAATAAAAGTGTTGTTTTTAGTTAAACTCTTTACAAAAGTAAAACAATCGCGAGGAATACCAAATCACGCGAAATCTTCTAAACAGCCAACAGAATAGTAAGATTACAAAGTGGCTACTCATGTCATAATACGTCAGGAATGAGTTAAACCATATTTTTACTAGAAAATATCTATTTCATAAAATAATAATCGATCAAAATATTAATATATTCAAATAAAAATAAAAGAAGATAATATTGTTCTTTTATTTGTTTAAAATAATCAATAAATCAGTTGAAAATCATATTTGACAAGTGAAGTAGTGTATTATACGTGATAAGTGAAAAGGATACGGTTTCGTCAGATAAAAGGTTAAATAAATCTAATTTTTACATAGATATATTAGCTACACATCATATCTGGTATAAACAGAGACTGATATTAAATCTCGTTTTTAATTATGATTAATTTAATCCTAATTCGATATTCAAAAACCAATTTGGGGATAAATTCCATAATTTACATTCGTCTACATATGTGATACATCGCACGTATATATCGTTCAATTTGTTTTGTATGTAAATCACTAGATTACGGCACTAACTTCCGCGCATCTTAATGCTAATCGAGACAAATCGCATCCGCGGGTATATGCTCATAATATATGCACCCCAGGCCAAATGTAACCGGTAATATATGACAATGAAAACAAAGCAACGGCCAATTTCGCAAATCGAGTTTTCGTGTAAAATCGACCCACACCCGAACAGTATTAGAAAAATTCGTAATGCTGCATCAAACGATACCGACATTGTAAATATTTAAAATCGTAAACATTTTATTAGACGATTATCGGCTGTGTGCATGGAGCGAATGTGCGGACAATGGCATAGCTTTTTATATATATTCTGTGCAAATATAATACGATTATTATTAGTAAATTCGTCTGCATTTTATCACGCGTAGACATCTGATATCGGAATGCGATAACATGACATTGAAACGAACCTTGAATTAATATCGATTTTAATTATTTATTTGAGACACGCTAAAACGAATTTTATTTTATTTTCAGGTATGTGATATTATTAAACGCCGCTTCTACATTTTTAAGACAACGCCTGACAAGATTACTATTCAAGGAGAACCAGAGGTAATTTGACGTTCCATGTAATGAGCTTTTGTCGGGGTTGATTTAAATTTCAATTTGAGGCTGTGGATGTGTTTTCACGCTCTGAATGGTAAACAATAGGCCCTTTGTCATTTCGTGTAATGTAAAATGACATAAATGCATATTGGTATTGTGTGCGCGTATCCACATATGAATATATCGTGTTATATAATTTTTTCGTATGAAAATATCGTCGAGATGCATGAATCATGATCGGGCGCGCCGTCACGTCTTGCCAATACTTTTTTTTATTATTCTGTAATTGATTAGAAAATTAGGTACAACAATACTTTTTGTGTTCGATTCTATAGGTAATCGATCTGACAGCTTTTTTCGGAATCGTTTACGGTTTATATATATTGAATGAGTTCGATTACCCGGACCTTGAAGCAGCGTCGCTGCTTCTAATTCGAACTGGTCATATACACAACAAAAAGTTTAGTTAACAAAGAACGAAAAAATAATAATGTTTCTCATTGATTTTGTCACAGCGTGATAGCGTCTCTGACAATAGAAGACCGTTGCCGTAACGAATCTCAAACAATTTATTAGTACGCGGTAGCGTGATGATGTGTGTTTTATTCTGTCAAATTATCAGAAGCAACAAACCGGAGAGACCTCTGATGGGTCGCGTTCTAAAAACACTGGCTTCCTGTACGTACATACATTCTATCGTCGTTTTTTTTCGGATCAGGAGGGGTATAATTAGCCAACAATGGGTCTGTGTACCAAAAAACGCTCCAATTAAATACACGTTCTTTACCCACCACTTTACGCCGGACACGCATTTTATCCTAAGGAGGAATGAAAAAAAATATTTAATTCGAGAGGAACAAAAGACACGGGACTAAACACATGCTAACATTGAAATTAGATTTTTTTTTTACTCTTTATACCATCGAGAAAAGTATAATAGATTTTTTATCTCGTGGAAATACGCGACGCGGTCGATAAAGGTTAATTGTATGGAATTTTGTTGGAACAAGCGTCCTGTGAACAATTTGTAATTTTGGCATGGTGAAATTAAATTTAATTGTAGAATAATATTTAACAGAAGTTTAAAGTACACACGATTCTGTTTTTACATCGTATGAGAGAATTCAAATTACTCTTTTATGTATTCAAAATTTTTAAAATAAATATAAATTATAAAATATTTTTTTTTAATTTAACATTAAAAGTGGAATTAATGGAATAGTTTTTAAATGCCATTTTTGTAATTGTTAGCTCATAACCTTTTCCACTCTGACCATTTTTGTCGAATCTACGTTCTACTCTCAATAATTTTATTTTACGAATATATAAAAAAAGATTTTTATTAGTAAAATGAATAAGAAATATCTATAAGGTTTGATCCGATATCCTATTCAATAAAAGACTATTTTTTTTTTATAAATAAATAGAGAAAAAACGTCGTTCACATTTTTTACTGAAAAATCTTTTGGGCCAATACGTCTGGCCAACAGAGTGGAAAATGTTAACCTATACCACTTTAAAGACTAAAAGACTTTTTAGCAAACAGCTTTTGTTTTTATTTAATTAAAAAATAATAATGTATTTTTTTTAATTGAATGTCAGATCAAACCCTTTAGATGCATCTTATTCATTTTGCCAATGAATATCCCTTAATAAATTATATAATGATAGTAACTTATAGATTCGATTTAAAGTGGACAGCGTGGAAAAGGTTAAATCACATTTATTATGCTAAAAGCCTGATAAAAGAAATGTATACATACGTGAAAGTTTTAAAAATCTTATTATAGGCATGCAAAAATTTAAGTGATCTATAATGAATATGAATAACTTAATATTTTGAACCTTTCTTATCAATTTTAACCTAACATAACCTAGGTTATTTTTTTGTCTAACTTTAAATTTCAAACCTAACTTCAAACCTAGAACTTCTAACCTATTTAATACTTTTAATCGAGTCTAACTCAGCACGTTAAACATAACTTAGAACTTCTAACCTAACCTAACCTAACCTAACCTAAACCAACCCAACCCAAACCAACCCAACCCACCTAACCTAACCTAACCTAACCTAACTTCAAACCTAGAACTTCTAACCTAACTTAATACTTTTAATCAAGTCTAATTCAACACGTTAAACATAACTAGAACTTTTAACCTAACCTAATAATTTTATTTGACCATAACTTCACATTTCATATCCTGGGTTAAAATGTATACTTAAAAAGTAACTCATCTATGAGTTACTCTTATTATAAGAAGCATCTGTAGGGTTTGTTCTAATATTCGATTTAAATAAAGCCATATTTTGGTTTAATTACATAAAATGGTTGTTTGTTATAAATCTTTTGGGTCAATACGTCTGGCCCACGGAGTGAAAAAAACATAAATATGGAAGAGTTTTTTTAATGTTATTTGTTATAATAATATAGACATTATCATCAATAAAAAATAACTAAACTATTTTTTAATTTAAAGATAAATCCATATATTTACTAATATCTATAAATACACATATGATTCATCTCAAAATAGATTTATTTATTCGTTGTCCAAAAATAAACGTATACCTTTACGTACAGCGAAAAATCACTCGTCTCTGCAAAATTTCAGGCGTGAAATATTCTCAACGATATTTGAATAAAATTAACATCTCGTTGAAAAGATGTTTTTCATATTTTCTCTCTTGATAATTTTATTTGTTGATTCATTTCGTTAAACCGCACAAAAAGAGAATCTGTTTGTATTACGTTTGTTAAATGATTTATTTGTCTTTTGTTGTAATTTGAAATGTATGTGTTGCTTCGGACAGGTGAGACATGGGTGAGGATGGATCTGATTAATGAATGGTAGATAAGGCGGTTGGTTGTTATCTGACAACTCAGCTATTCCTTTGCAAATCCTGTTTTTATTCTAAAAAAATGTCTAGCCAGATTTAAGATATCTAATTTCTTGATTGAGGCGTTGATATCTTATCATCGATTTTTTTTTTTAAAATTATTATCATCCTAATATTCTCGAATACTCAATATTTTTGGTCTCATTGGTATTTTTTTATTACCCCGATACTATCCAGTACGTTATTCAGATTCAAATTTCGGTCACCGGTTAATATGAATACTGCGAATACCGCAGAACTAACATTGTAACGAACGGGAATTTTTTTATTAAGAAAAAAATGTTTTCGCCATTCAAAAATATTCCATAACATGAATTATTCAAGTTTTATTATATATATTTTTTTAATTATCCATTTCCTGATGCATTCATGTTTCTAATGCATTTAAATCGTTATTCTCCGCGTATTATCGTCCAAGTAACTGCCACAGATATCTACTTTAAATTTACATAATACCTCTATGAGGACCTGTACAGTTAAATGGTCCAATGAATTCTTACGTGTGCACTCACGGTGTGATATATGGAAAGTTTCGATTTCAATTACCCGAAGCGGCTATAAGTCTTTTGAACTCGGCCTCTAATCCGTATTATATAAATAGGGATATCGAATACAATTTTTAGTGATTCTTATCTCGTCCCATGACAGCGTCCCACTCGGATCTATTGTTCCAGTCTCGGACAGAATGGGACGAGAGAGCTTTGTATAATTTTTATCCACTCGATATTTTGGGCGTATCGATGATAAAAAAAAAACGCTTTGACCCTTGGTTCTTAGTAAAACACAATAAGATGCCATGTCATCTCGATGGAGTCGTGCTTGATATTTACCCTCTGGTAAGTTTCTCACAAAAGATGGCATTCGATGATCCATCAAAAAATTTAATTATTCTATTTTTTATTTGAAATTAAATTTAAATCGCGGTCGACGGCGAATTTTTAAATCTAAATATCATTTAACTGGCCGTAAAATTATATTCCAGTATAATTAATCATTATGATACGTTTATCCATCACGATCGGGGATGAAATCATTGATCGTAAATTAATTCCCTCTGTCCTCAGCTGACCTATATCAACAGAGAGGGTAATAAGTTTTTAAATACACGCGAATCGATTTTTTTTCATTTTTTTCCCCATAGGGGGATTAGGGAGATGGTTAAACTGTTACATGTAATGGATGGTTGGGGGTGTGTTTTTATAATTTGTTGGGGGTGATTTATATTGCAATCTGGTATGTTTGGATAGGGGGGTGTAACGCCGATTCAAAATAAAATCGATTATTAAAATTGATTACGTGTATAAATTGTGAACGATTTTTTTCTGCATATTACAAGTTCAATAGGTCAAACTGTTTGACATTTGCGCCAGTGTATTTTGGTATTTTAACGTCGGTTAAATACCATGAGTGTGATACCTACGTATTAAAATTAAGCGGATGAAATTTGTACGGTGTTCAACGATTAGGCAAGTGCTTTTTTCCCACCCCATCGCCGTTTGATAATAAAAAAAAAATTCGGGGGTGAGACGTATTTGTGTCATTAAATGGTTGTCATGACGTCATAAACAAAATTAGTTGTGACTGGGAATGACATTGACAGACACCTGCGTGTACCCGGTCTAGGAGTCTACGGCAATTACATTCAAATTTAATATCAATTTAAATATCTGGCATCATTGTTGCCGTGGCGCCTCAGCTCTTTCTAATGTTAATGACTGGCTTTATACGACTGTTATCGTTATTATACCACTTAACCATTAGCGTGCCTATCATTGTTACGATGGTACGTATTGAAATTATCTACGTAACGTATAAACGCATGGTGATGTTTCATTGTCCGCAGAAACGTGATTAATTTCATATGTGATTGCGATATAATCCGCTTTGCAATATTATTTATTATATATATTTTGCTTAATAAGTATACTAATATTCGTATGTATAGAATTTAATTAAGCGCCAGTTGTTACTGCCAAATTGCGAATGCATTATGTTCTATGTAAATTTCATCAAGAAGAGAATATTTCGTGCAGAAATGCATTCAGTTTATGAATTTTCGGAATCTAATAATTCGAATCTAGCCATATTTCTCTGAAAATTGTATTAAAATATCGGTTCAAACTACATATATATATATATATTTTATAAGGTGATAATGGCCGTTGTTTGGATAGAGTTGAAATATTTTATTATTGAAAACGAATACATTGTTATTTGATTTGAAGGGTTTATTCCATCGGGACTCAATGAAAATATTACCCTCGAATAAATATTCGAATTATGTAATATTTCAAATATATATTTACATACTAGTAGTGAAAAATCCGTATTCTTTTAACAATCGGCATTATTTTCTTAATGAACTAAAAATACAGTGTAAAAATATTTGGAACTAAAACTTAAATACATAAATACATTATTTTTTTATAAATTTTATTCTAATCTATCTTGCTTAGATTTTTAAATATTTTTTCTAGTGTCTATCTAAGGACTTTCTTATCAGTTTTGATTTATTCAGAAATACCAAGTATGGATATTTCTTTTTAGACGATAAATATTTGCCAGATAACGTGTAGAAACCGGGGCTTCGAACTGGAGCTGAAAATCAGAAACCGATAAAAGCTGTTAGTCATTTGTTTTAATACAAACAGAAATAATTAAAGGGGCTAAACCGAATAATTTTTATAGCGAACTGTGTATTTATAATTTTTTTATTTCAAAACTAAGTATGTACTATAAATTTTAGATTTTATTAACTAAATTTAAGATTCTAGTTAATTAATTTTCTCTAATTATGATTTTTTTTGTTGTTAATCAATATAGCATTTTATTGATTAATTCCAGATGAATAATCAGCAAGCGTTATTCAATTTTTTTTGGCCCGTTTATTTCATATCCCTGTGTTTTTCAATATATATTTTTTTAAATAAATCATATAGCAGATTTAATAGACCAACTGCGTTGTCCGATTTATAATAAAAATTAGACCCTAACCATTACAAGTCTAGATATTGATAAATTCTACATAAATATCTTTTAGATTTTTTTTTCATAAAAAGGATTATTCTGAGAATAAAAATAGTTTTTAATGATATCCTTCGTAATTTGGTCGATATTTTGGATTTTTTAACTGATCAATATGGTGCGTAAATGACACACGCGTTCGCTGCACGCGTAAATCGGACGGTTTCACTCGCACTTGGCACATCGTACCGCAAGTGAGCGAGAAAAAACATCACACCCATGGCAACAGAAGCGAATGTTGTTGTTTATATTTATTCTTTATACTTTTTTTAGACAAATACAAAAAAAAATGTGAAGAATCTAAAATTTGGGGTCCCAATTTGGAATGGTTAGGTTAATATTGAATTTGTTTTTATCAAATCTGGTGTCAATTTATTTTCAGCGTAATGAAAAGCGTTTATTATTTTTAGTCAAAACTATCAGTCTCTCATTTTTTCAAACGAATTAATAAAAAAGCTTTTCTGCTGGAAAATAAATGATAAACATCTATAGATCCTGATTTGATGATAACCTTTGCGCTAATACGTTTGGCCTATATAATGGAAACGGTATTGCGATATTATATATGGACTCAATAATTTAATTTGAATGACAAAAATATATTAATCTAGCATATCAATATACGTGTAGCAGAAAATTTGATATATTCAAAGTAAAAAAAATAAGAAGCTTATATATAAGATTTAAGCTAATCCTACCTTCGAGCTTTCTTCTAATTTATTATATACGCAAGTTATTACAAAAACATCTGTCTTGGCTTTCTAAGTCCATCTGTTTAATGCAAGACATCTGCTGGTAGTAAGACACTGCCCTAAGATCACTGTATCTCATATCTCTTCTGTCCACAGTATCTGAATATCATTTAGTCAACTGTAGAATTCTGGGATAAGGTAAAATATTCAATGAATATTTCTGTATTATATTACTCGCTGCATTTCCGATATAGATCCCGATCGGGCAATGTTTTGGTACACGGTGACAGGAAGCGTAAATCGGATTCTATTCCGTATTTTTTCATATTTGTCAGTGTAAATCAGAATTATTTCAGCGGGCATACACCGGTGCGTGTACGGCATACAAGCAGACATTCGGACACGCAGACAGACAGACAGACAGACGGGGTGACGGCGGTGTGCGCTAAGCCGATTACGAATATGTCGGCGAGCTCTCCGCTTTGTCCCCGGTTTGGCCCGGTCAGGTTTTGTTTGTTTTATTATTATCCGACGAATGCATTCGTTTCTACCCCACGACTCGATATATCATCGGCCGGTACTGCCGACCGAGTAATAATAACAGCGGCCGTGGTCACTGCACGTCGTTGCCGATATGATTTATTCAAATGTTTGGACCGCTCGACTCACCGTAAATAAGCGGCTCCGAAATAAATAGACACGTATTTTGACGTTAACTCGATATGTGACCCACCCCCTCGTATGTCATTGCTGAAGCCATGGCCCCCGCCGTTTCAGCAGCCGACAAAAACAGGGGCAACATTGTATTGTCTGCGCCGAGGTGGAGTTGTCAGTTCTGCTTTTGTTGACGTGTTTCACGCTGAATTCATCGGAGGTCACGCATCCAAGAACCTTCCTAGCTAAAGCTCCTATCACATGCATACATGTATAATAAAGTTTGGTTCTAAACTTGATTTTTTGCGAGATACAGTGACGATCCGTTCTGCATTTCAGCAGCCTGACCCTAAATACAAACAATTTTTGCCTTTGTTCGTTAAAAAATGATCAACCAAAATAAATTCATAAATAATGTATTTGAGTTCTATAACACCTGCTATGAATATTTGAGTCAGCGGGATGCATCTTTCTAAATAGTTGAATTATTAGGTTGGATAACTCTTCGTGTAGTACATTCTTAGCTAGATGTCGAAGCTAACTTAGCTTTTATGAAAGTGCAGCGGGGTGACACAAAAACTGAAGACTCTCAGTTGTGTGATGAGTTTAATTGTCCCCGATTTCGCTCCCTAAAATAAGGTTACCGTAGGTATATATTATAGTTATTGTCTTTCAATCTAATGAGTTTGAAATCGTTCATCTTTTTTCTCGGTGCCACATTCCAGAATGTCCCTTTTCCATTCTAAATTCTCCTTCTTTTATGAGGTGTATTATCATTTTTTCATGAATAGTCGCTTTAAACTACTACGACGTGATCTAACAATTTTGGTCGCTATTTTTACAAAATATTCAATAAGTTCATTATTTTGATTTTTATTTATACTTTGAAATATGTAAAAGGGATGACATTACACATTTATGAAAGAATAATTCATAGATATTTTATAGAAATTTCGATACTTTTAAACTTTTTTCGAGCAAATTAAAACATATTTACGTATTTTTTTCAACGTTCGTTTTTTTTTAAATGATACTGTGGTTGGCTAGGGACGCTCATAAATCGAAAGATAAAACGATCTAAGTATTCTTCCATTGTTATTTTATATTTGTTTACGATGTAATTAATTATTTTCTCGTATTTTACGTAAAAATTGTGAACATTCGAAAAGTTTAGTTTAACACTTAAATACATTCTTAGTGAAAAATTTGGGAAGTTTTATAAAAATTAAATAAAATCTAGAATAAGTCTAGTAGCCCTATTATTCAGTCGACAAAGTGTTAAGAATCATAATTTTGAACGTTAATCATTGATAATAATAATATTAATTATTACGTAATCAATAGCATCGCGATACTCATGTTTTCCGCGAATTGGACTTAAATTAATTTCTGGGGGTAATCAAAGACTTTTTTCTTGATATTTGGCAAACCCTATTTTTTACAACTATTCTAAGATTTTATATCATCATCATCATCATCAATTTGCCAGCACAAGGCTCTCACTCGCTGAGGGCATGGGCCTTACCAAACTCTCGCATGTTAGTCGAGGCCAAAGGAAACTGAGTCTCACACGTGACGTGAGGGCTCCTCTAAGATTTTATATACATATGTGTATATACATTTATTTTTTGATAAGATGCAACTAAATATATAGACGAATATTTTGTTCATCGTTCATCATAAGTACTAAGCAAAATTATCAAATAGCGGTTAATTAATTTAAAATTCATGAAAAATATTTGGTGCATTTCAGAATCGTCTTATTTTAAATATGTGTATTAAAAAATCATATTTGCCTGATTTATAGTGAATTTTTCTATTTTGATATTTATTTTAATTTTGTAGATTACATGATTCTCAATGAAAAATAAAACAAAATAGAATAAATTGATGACGCACTTGAAACCTGCCAAAAAATAATTCTGCTTAAAAAGCATCGAATGTAATATATTATTACACAATTTGACATATAATTAAGCATTTCAGATATAACTGATTTTTAATTTTATTTAACCTTTTCCACTCTGAAGGCCAGCAGTTATGGCCCAAAGACGGAATTAAGTTTGCGCGTCGATTTCAATAGGGCGCAGGTAAATTTTACGAATTATTATTGATTCAAGCCGCGAAAAGGGGTTGCAACATGTCAGATAACCCAACATTTTTTTATATATATTTATAATGATTACGCATGACAATTATAGAAATATGTGTGCATTTATCGATATTTCATATACAGGTGTTTTGGAACAGTCAGTCGGGTTCATCATCTCGGAGGATGTCCGAAGCTCCGCCTTCGGTACTGTGACCCTGATTGTTGTATTGTGGAACTATTTTTTTAAAATTCCGTTACATTTATAATTATTTAATAAAAATAGTGAAACTGTAAAATCAGTGAAATAGAGTTAATAATTAAAAAATAAACTATGGAAAATAATAAAAATAATGAAAGTTTTGTTTTCAAATTCAATGATACTTTTGACTATGATTATAATTTATGTATTTTATTATGATTAGGAAATATATATACTCTAGCGAGGAAACGGAAGATGGAAGGTTTGTATTTGTTAAATCCACGACATTAAAAGATTAATTACCTTACTGTCTAATAATTTTTCAAAAAAAATAATTAATCTTACTATCGTTGATAGAATAGTAGGGGAAAATATCCCTACCAATTGTTTGGAACCTATTTTGGATTAGTTTGGATTTGAAATAATCCAAACTAGTTGGATTATTTCTAATTATTTCTCAACAAACAATTGATTAGTAAAATAGTTTATGGAAACGAATTTGTATGCAAAGGCTGACAAAATAGAGCCACAAAATCAATCCTAGCAAAATACGATATAAGAGTCATGGAAGATAAAATAATACGGAATTTAAAGCATTTCGAGTGTGATTTTAATTATGGGAGTTAGACCATAAATCCCACACTTGCAAGATTTTTTTCGACTGCATTTGTGGCGCATTCGCCATTTTTTTAAGAACGATCTTTAAGAGAACGTTTTTTTAGTCGCAGGATGTTACATTTATAGCAACAATATATCAATCACTTGAGGAGACCAGTCTTCAAAATAGAAAAAAAATAAAGTTGGATTTTTTTACATTAAGCATTTAGACGAAAAATTTAAAAGACACACTATTTCCCTGGAAAGGAAATAGTGGTTGATGAATCTATTAATACATTTTAGGGAAAAAATTGTTTATGACATATAATAAGCCAAATAAAAGACTATTCATATGTATTGGCTGATTCTAGTAGTGGCTATATATATTCATTCATACCTTATTTTGGCTCGCTTACGATGAAAAACTTACTAGACCCTGACCTACAATTTACATCCAGAATCGTTTTGCAATTATACTTAACGTCTTTTTGCAAATTCCAGAAGCCGGGGTTGTCATGTGTATACCGATAGATTTTACACCAGTCTTCCATTTTCCGATGAATTGTGAAACTGAAGCACACAACTAACTTAGGGATAATAATGACCAATGAAAAAAAAATGCCAGTTGCTATGAAAAAAACCAAAATTAAAACAAAACGTAGTATTACAGTATTTTTAGGTCAAACACACCCGTTTTTAAATCAAATGCATCCTTTTGCAAATCAAATGCATCCTTTTACAAATCAAATACAATTTTTTACAAATGACGTAAAAAAACTGTAGCGTATGGAAGTGAGAATACTATGATTCTAGCTTGGAAGGACAAAAGAGTAGTGACGATGCTAAGTAATTGCCATTCTAACCTACATACAAAGTTAAAGAATTAGAACAGAATTGGGATAGAGGGACAGTAACATGCTGAGCTTTTTTGAAACTATAGCGGATGTATAATGTTAAAAAAAAATATTTATTCGATGATTAAATTTCATATGACGTATGACTCAATGTTATTCGTAACGGGGGGTATATATTTTTTCCTAAAATTAGCCGCATTGTTTTTTCATCGGCTTCAAATTATTTTATGACATTTTTGTTGTTATTCAATAATATAATTTACGAAAAGAATTGTGCTGAGTGTATTTAATTTCATCATTCATAATAAAGTAAAAAAAATCATAAATAAAGTAAAAAATAAACAATAAAATATTAATATATTATATGTAATACGTTGACTTTTAAACACCGGGTATATTACCCGGGGCGGATAATTCTCAGCCAATGAGATGTTTGCAAATTCAGGTATAAATGTTTTTTTAACCGTTCCATTGCATGTCAGAAATTAATGCGTCGATGAATGGGGTCATGCAGACCTATATAAAGATGTTATATCGCACCGGATGCAAGAAAAAAAAACGTTTTGTTTCTCGTGAATATTATTTTTTTCGCAATTACGGGCAACGATTATTTATTTTCTAGACGATTTTATACAAATGTATAGTTTATATTAAAAAGATATTCAATAAAATCTAAACTTCCTATTAGTCGTAATCCATCAGCATGCATGTTAAAAGTAGGCGTATGTCGTAAAATCAAGCCCAGGTATAAACCCCTTTACTAGTTGTTCCTAAAGAAATTGTACCAAGAATTTACATTCGATTATCTGCGAATATTTCCTATTCTATGCATAATTTATAATTGTTATCATAATAAAAATTATGAATATAAAACTCAATTAAAGCAAACGTTTTATTTAAGTACAAATAAGCGAATATTTTTATCAAAGTGAACCACAATTTCATTCCATAATCATGGTCATACACATTTGAATGAACACGTGTCAGCATTCCCAGACAGTGTGCCAAAACTAATGAATAGGTTTTTAATTTTTTAATTAGTAAAAAAAAATAGTTAAATCCCACCAAAATTAAAAGAAACGATATTATAGATGTTTTTTTAATTCTGTTTTCCAAAATATTATATATTTTTTTCAAATTCGTATTTTTTTTTCATCCAGAGTGGTAAAGGTTAAGTCGAATGTATTTTTAATTTTATTTAAGTCGAATGTATTTTTAATTTAGATCGCTATAATTGTAAAAAGATGAACCATTTTTAAACTTACTGATATTTTCATAACTTTTCTCGTTGTTTACATCGTTTTGTATAACGTTAATTATGCACATATCTTCAGGGAAAAAAAATTGTGTACTTTTTTTAGTATACACGTAAAAAAAATATTACAAAATATACTAGTGTTTAGATTAATGATAAAATAATTAAATTAGGTTAACTGCTATAAGAAGTAGGTTTCACTCTGATTTCCCCAGTTGATAAAGGGTGGGGCTAAATTTCATTAATTATCCATACTTCAACAGGGCCCTGCTTCAGTTTAATCCAACACACAGCGTCGTACTTGTATTTTTTTTCCATTGCAAATAAAAAACAATCTTTAATTTAGTCAATGCACTAAATTGCGTGCTCCAATTAGACGCATGAGAAAAAATATTATTGCCAGTAAATTGTCCGGATAATTGCATGGTGGCATGTGACCGGTTCATGGGCACCATAATATATAACTTTTGCATTTTTCCGGTTGCCATTTATTTCATCACTAAACGCCGATTGTCGGACAGAATGTTCGCCACCCACACGGGCAGAATGTCCGATCATGAAATGTCTCTTCGACAAAAATCAATGATTTATGTGTTGAATTAATACGAAAGAGTCGAATTGTGGACCGTTATCGGGATTTGACCGCATCCATTATTCATGAAGTGTTGCGACTCACACGAAACACATCAATAACTCAATAAGATAAAGAAGATCCATCTCTCCCGGCTTCGGTAGTCGTATCCAGGAATTTTTAAACGTAGCCTGTGTTTGAAGAAAAATACTCGATGTGCAATTATATATACCATATGTTTAAAAAATAAAAATGGTATAAAATATTATTAGTATGGTAATTTAAACATTTTCGGAGCTTTCTAAAGCTCTTTCGGCTGGGACTCCAGGTCCCAGGTGATGGGTCGACGTGTCTCCCGAATAGATTGTCGCACATTAAACGGCATATCTTATACACGATCTACTAATCACCGCGCTTATCCCCTGATGTATGCTGACACTGTACAAATTTTATCATCCCTGTTTGTACCGACTATAATATGGAACAGTGGATTCACATTAATTAAAGATGTGCTGGGAGAAGGCGAAAGCTAGATAGATTTATAGACGGCAATGCAAAGATTTTCAATCTATATAATACAAAATAAACGATTCATTGTTGAAATTTATATTTAAAATTCTGTTCCTATATTAAATTATAAAAAAAGATTATTGTGATTACCATGATATACGCAAAGTTTGGAAATTTTCAAGGAAAAAAAGTTTCACCGGAAAACCTATGTCAATTTTTCCACGAGAAAATTGCTTGTAAACTTGATACAAAACTTTGCCATGATTATACATGCATCGTATGATTTACATGTATATTTTTTTCCAGAGTATATTTATTTTTTTAAATGAATTTATTAATTAATTACTGGGTATCGGATTAGGAGCGCGTAATCTATCACCGGATATTGGCACTCTTATTAATTTCCCATGGCCCAAAGTTTGAGAATCGCCGTGTTAAATAGCCCCGCATTACACGTGATTACTTTTGGGAATATTCAGAAGTGTATACGACTCGGTGCCGCGGTTCGTTGCTTCGATCCCTCCAGCCACCCCTCTTCCCACTCTCCGGCGATCTCTACAATTAGCGTAATTAAATGTAGCATGATCTGTGCATTTTTTAGTAACTATAGTGTTTAATGCTGGATGGGGTCCGGCATTATAGTGACTGTTTAAAAGTGAAATGGGAAGCGTGGGAGACTCCTAGTTCCGAATAATGAATGGCGCACGTTTATGGGCTAATAGAATTTGTAATATGCCGCACACGAACGACGCGGGTCTTCTTATAAAATTGAATTTGTAATGTTATACATGGAATTGGAAATTTCGGCGACGTTTAGCCGGAATAGAAATAGAGTTCGTCGTGAATTATTCACTGGGAACAACTCGAACTGTGTTTAAACTTTGAATAAAATATTATTTTATAAATTTAATAACATTTGCTCGTACGACAACGTAGCACAAATCAGCGCTTACTTCGCACAACTTTAGAAACATATTGTATTTTATACATAATAAATATTAGGCTACGTCTTTGAGGAGACGAATAATGACCGCTGAGTCTGTTAAGGACTTTTTTCTCCGCATAGATAGTCAGCTTAGAACAATTTAGAATCCAGTGTATACATATGGCTGTATTATGTTCTTTTTCAAATAACGCTGTGCGATGAATATGAAGGCTGGGGGATCATAGCGGTGTTCTTTATGGTCGAATATGCGAAAACTGTTGTGTGAGCTGATTTCAATACAAATCCAAGCGTTTTCTTCAGATATATTCACACAAACATCGTAGACTTCCCCGGTCATTATTGACCGTATTACCTGGTGGGAAGAACTCATGGTGCACTATGCCATTAAAATTTGAGTAGTTCTCGATCGTAGTTGAGTAGAAACTCTTGAGTGAAATCTTGAATACTCATTCCGCACTGCTTTTAGTCGAAATTCAACGACTTTCGCTGCCAATATGTCTCATTTCTAAAATACTTCAAAAAAATCTTAGAATTAGCAGTATTATTTATCAATAACATTAGTATTTATTTTAATAGTGATTCGTATTTTCTTCATAATAATTTTATGTTGTCATCAGCTATCGTTATGATGGATCGTTCAATCGCTCGTTATCTTCGACGTATTTACGATTTACAATTAATTATAAAGTTTTGTAATGATTTTAGGCTAAAGTTTACCTATGGATTTCTTACACTATTGGTTTTATATCTTCATCAAACGAATTATGAAAAAAGTCACAAAAAACGAGAAAATGAAGAATTTGTTCCAAAAAGGATACGATATATTAACCATTTATTTATTAATACCGCATTTTAGCTTTCATAGAAACAAATTTATTATTTAATGTTAAGGTTACAAACATTATCTGGGCCTTTGACTACAGAATTTTTCCAAAAACAACCAGATTTTTTAACCTATTCTTCTGATTGTTGGAGGTTTTATTTAGTGAGACTTCTGTCTGAAACGCGCATTTTGAGCCTTGTAATGTTTTAGCTGTACTGATGGGGTATATTAGGGATCCCAAGTTTTTTACATTTCTCAAAAATCTCTTTTAAGATAAATCCATAATATCAAAAGTCAAAAGTATAAATATTATAAATAATCATTGATCTTCATTGTCTGCAATTGCGAAAAAAAAATTAAAACCACAATATTCGCTTCCAATGCCACGGGCGCGATGTTTTTTCTCGCTCGCATCCAAAACGATGTGCCGAGTGCGAGTAAAACGTGCGATTGACACGTGCGGCGAGACCTCAGTCTACGGCAAGGCATCGCCGAGCACACGTGTCATTTATACGTAATATCGGTTCATTAAAAAATCCAAAATATTGACCAAATTAAAAAGCATATCATTAATAACTATTTTTATTTTTAAAATAAACCATTTTTTTTAAATGGATCATTAAGATATTGATGAAAAATTCATCAATATCTTATCTTAAAATGCTTGGGGTTTTATCTTCGAGCCACCATGGCAGAATTAAGAACGGTTAAAACAACACTATAACGAGACTTGGCCCAAAATCGATGTCATGATGGGCTTTTGCGCATCAGTTCTAACAGTGGCAGCATTTAGCAAGACAAGGCATTTTTGATTGTGACTTTTCTAAAACCAAATTGTTACATATAAAAAAATACACAGGTTAAATAACGAGATTGTATGTAATTTAGGTTCTGCAAAAACATTTTTTTAAACTCACAGTGTTTGATAATATTTGCATATGGTATATTTAGTTATGTATACACTGAAATATGTATACAAAGTAATTGCTCAATTTGCATAAATTCGATTTGACATAAAATACGCATTAAAATGTTATGGCGAAATTTATAGACGGTGGCTGTCGTTATATTGTCATAAATTGTTAAAATATCATTAGCCCCATTTTTAGATTGTCGCTCGTCTAAATTCATGAAACCGTCTGCCGTTTCGTGTTAATTCATATTTGATTCGCTAATAATGGAGTCGGCAATTGACTGACGTTAATTCAGGAGTCGTATTGCGAAAAAGCTGGATGTCGTTTCGTGTCGGCCAAAGTTTTGATTCGTTTTCATGCCGTCATTATTGTGTCAAGCTTTTCAAACAAAAAAGGCTTTTACGCCCCGCGGCGTTTCAATAAATGTATTATCGCCAGGTGCATTATTGAATTTGGGTCGTTGCAGAACGTTTTTTGGTAATATGATATACGATTAAAAATTCAATTCGATCGTTTTGCGCGACAGATATTGCCAATTGGTTTTAACGGCGCGACATTGACAGACATTAGAATTTGGATTAGCGTCTTCGCAGAATTTCATTACGCGCCTTATAAAATACACAGATATATACGTTCTTCGATTTGCATATGGCGGAAAATGTAATATTCGGATGCTGCGTGTGTCGATTTGAAACGGCGTTTCATAATCGAGCAATGACAAATTATTATTCGGCGAATAATCGAACATGTGTATGTATGTCAGTGACGTATCGTTATAATACCGTTCGTTCGGCAAGATCAATCATTTTATAAAAAGCTTAAATCTGCCATTTATCATCCATATTCATTTAAAATTAAAGCTCTCACAAAAATGCTTTTATTTTATTTTTAATTTTCGTTAATGCATTTGTGTAATAGTTATGCCATTAAATATAAAATATTCTCTTCATAATATATTAACATCTCCTGCAGCGTTAAATTTGATGTAACCAACTCAATCGAAGTCATGTTTGTTTCCAATGTGTTCCAGATATAGATATCATATAGGATGTTCCAAAAATATATGCCCTTTTTGGAACGGCTTTGAAAATTGCTTCCAAAATAGAAAAAAATTAACTCATATTTTACATATTTCCTATTTTTTTCGATAATGCCGAATCTGCCGTCATTGATCATAAAATCATTTGCAATGTGTAAGGAGATAAAAATCCAAATGAATAAAAACAAAAATGATACATATTTTAACACCACCGATATTAAAGGTAACGAAAAGAAAACCATTATCTTAACGTGTCTCTTATTGTTTGTGATATTTTTTTATATGACACGGTGGATTTATCTTCATTCAATTTCTTTGTCTTTGGTACACTTCATTAAATTATTTTTTTGTACGATAAATTAAATTTTATTAAATTTCTAAGCCAATATATACTAAATATCAATCGTTTTCGTCAAATCTCATCCCTTCAGATCGATGAAACACTTATTATACACGTGGTAAAATTTTCAATAATCTGAGCAAGGTTGAAAATAACCTCCATACGTATTTTATTACGAAGTCAGCTTTTATGAGATCAAGTTTTTACGAGAAGCGGATAGAAATTGACGAAAGAAGCGGATAGAAACTCTGTAGAAAGATATTTTATTTTTATTTTAAGACGTTTCTTTATACGTAAAGATGTCTTAGGTAAAGCGGCTAATCAGAGATTTTTTATATAATATTTTTAAATAATTAGTTTCAATTAAACCAGCTGCAAGTAAATATCAGAGATATTGTAATGTAGTGCTCTGTATTCGGGTTAAATGCAACGATATATGAAATTAGAAAACATCAGCATCTTTATTGATGACTGAAAACAGCGGGGAGTCTGCACAGCTGATTCGAGAATTACGAATCGATTTATTGGACTATTGCACTCTCGAAGAGTACAGAGTAGATTATAGTCTCCAAACTATAATCTAAATATATTTCTATATAGATTTTGGATGGGAGTGGTCAGAGTTACGAAATACTTTGTCATGATCCGTGAAAAATCGAAATAAATATCAAGCTGTGGGATTATGATATTATTGTATATAGTAGATTCTTCTATTCGTGTTAATATTATTCACTTGAACATAATATCATGTCACATTTTCATCGTATGAGCTCACTGACGAATTAATCCTCAATGCCATAGACAAAGCATACCGAAAATTTTCCTGCTTTTTCCTGACGTTACTCTATTTATAATTTGCATAACTTAAAAAATGTTGTGTAAAAATGACATGCTAACATAAATAAGGTAACCGCCATTGAAATCTAATCGGGTAATTTTTTTGTCTAGTAAATCTGTAGAATATCTCTAAGTTTTGCAGCTGTGTTGATTTTGGGTTTTTTTCTAATATTATTAGTTATCCATCAAGTTCTTTATTTTTTATGTCATTATCTCTTCATACTATAACTTTGTTATTGATATTATTAGTGATTTTAAATTAGCAGGCTTTCCTCTGTTGACTTTTGTTTTTATAACGTACCATAAATTTTTGTTAAGGTTTAAATCAGGATTTATATGTTGAAATATGAAGTTTTTATAATCAATCTTCGACCTGTGCAAATAAGAATGAGAAATTTTATATATGTTTTCCTTAATTGTCTTGGAAGATGCAGTAGTTTACATGTTGTTGATGTAACAAGGTTATCATTAATGATTCTTTTATAAATTTCTGCATTGACGGTTCCATCGACGAACACTAAACTCCATTGTAAGATAAGCCCCAACCATTTTTCCTGCTGGATGCTTCACGGTTGGCCTCGTGTAATTTTCGTCAAACTTTCTCCTGATTTCCTCCATACATACTGAATGGCACCCGACCCAAAAAGTTAAATTTGCTTCATTTGAGAAGATAATTTTCCCCCAGTCGTCTTTTAGTCCGCGTGCGGTAAATTTTTCCCCATCGGAGTCTTTTGTAGTACATTTATTTCAGGAGAAGTGGTTTTTGCGCCGGTGATTTTACTGTTTCGACACTGACTTAGATTTTTTCACCACTCGTTTTAAATCAGTTGGTTGAGCAGAACCTTTTTATAAAACGATCTTCTGAAGCGTTTGTATTCCGCTTCAGTCCTGTTTCTTTTTTGGGCTCTAAAGATCCAGTTTTTGGAATTTCTTTATAAATCCAGTCACCGCAGACTGACTAAACTTCACCAATTTTTATTTTCTAATTTTTTTGTCAAGTGGGCTTATATTTATTTACAATTTTTTATTAAAACTGTATCAGAATATACACGTATACATTTAAATTTTCCCTGATTACGAATTTTACCTGAAATCTAAGAAATTAATATATACGAAATTGGATATTCGCGAGGTATGCAATTATTTAAAATATATTGCTTATTTCCAGAAATTTAGACCTCACAATTCGCCGAACTGCTTTTCAGAATATTTGCAATAAAATACGTGGAAACGAAAGGTGTGTCCGGACAGGTGGACGATAACAAGTGTTATTCACACCCGTGTGTGAAATTTTACACGCGTGCACATTGTGTGTATGTATGCAAAGTAACTAGACCAACACATCGGCCATAGCTTATTTCTAAATGCCACGAGTGAGTTATGGCACACGAGATCTTTGCAAGGAGCTGGTGTCAAATGCATTTGAAATATTTGTTTTGTTAAAAGACGTGGGCAGCGCATGCTTGTGCTCACGGAACGTGCCGACAGAGTTTCGCTTCGACAGCTAGGGCGTGGCAGGCCAGTGGTAAAAGCAGACGACTGAGCTTGATAATTGCCATCGAATGCCATTTGAAAAAGCGTCTAATTAAAAAGCTGGCACGACGTCATTGATTCGAAAATATTTTCTGATATTTGCTGTATATATATACTTTTATTCATCATCGTCGTCCATAGTTCTTTTGCGCCCCCTTGCACATAATCACCTTTCACCCCTATCGCTACACCCCCCCGCGGCACATCAATCACAGCCGGATTATAAGTCGCCCCCACTCCCCCTCCCAGACACCCGCCCTCTCTAAAATCTTAAGGCTTTTTGCTTCTTCTGCTTCAGACCGTTATATATTATATGGAAAAATGTTTAAGCCAGTGCCTAATGCAAAATGTCTGCTACTTAACTTCATCCCCCGTGCAGTCTTCTATCTCCCTTTTTTCTGCAAACCCGTGAAGCATTATTTATGACGTTGCACGCGTTGCTTAGAATCATAAATTCATTTAATGTGCCGTCTAGAACCATCTGCATGAATTGTTTTAATAAATAAAAATATTAATGGGGTCGCGCCTAATGTGAAAAACTTATATAATATTTTTCCGGTATTTTCTCTCCAGCTACACAACAAATTTTATCGCCCATTACGCTGTTTAAATTTTCGTAATAATAATATTATTTAAAATCAAACAAATCGGTATACGTACACATGATTTGCACGGTTTTATTTGATTAAAAAAATTTAATATTATTATATTGTACACAACCTGTAAAAACAATGACGTATGTATAGTAATACTCGCTTAAATCAGATACTTGGATAATCATTGAAGAATTAATATCCACGAGTCCAGAGTATTGCATTCAATTTAAAGCGCATCAAAAAATCTAATAAAATAAGTTTTATATTCCTTGTTTGTTATTTCGGGATAAATATGAGCAATGGAAAATGTACTCTTGTTGGCAAGACAGAGAATTTAAAAGTTAAGCTAGAGATTCTATTACACCCTTCATACCCGCCCGATTCAGGTCAGGTCTTAAAGTTTATTACGAATAAAATATTTTTTGAAGTCGCGATCAAATTTCAATCAACTACTTGAATTAGTATTTAATTTCAAAAATAGTAAAATTACATTAGTGATTTAAAATAAAATAATAGAAGTGTATTGGTTATAATTTACCCAAGTAATATTACTTTTTAACAGTATGCTACGAACGTACAATAGTGTTTGAGTTCATATTGTGTCTATTGTTTTGAACCCTTTGTTCATAAATTAGTAGTTGAGCTTGGTTCTATTCGCCATTTAGCTTAATTTTCCGCGATCCGTAATATATTATTAAATTATTATTATTAAGGGATATTTAGGATATGCCAGTATCATCTTGGTTTTCTGCAGACAAGCGCGAATGAATCAATACGGCAGGACACATAGTGAAAAGCCATTCTCTCCTCCGGGCGTTTCCTGCACTTTGCCTAACAAAGTTTTCCGCCGAGGTTTTCCCTCCCGTCATTTATCCTTCCCGTCTCAATTGCAGATTTTTCAATTGAATTGCGCCTTTCGAGCACCTACTTCTCCCCGGGAGACCCAACTATGATATACGGGGACCGGCACCTAATACCCATATAAATGGCTTATGCAAACCGGCGAAAACTTATTTCAGCGCGAATTCGAAATTGCAACGAGCACCGGGGCCACTTCGATATTTCCGTAGAGAAACGTCTTTTGAATGTGACGAATATGCGAAAAGTAGAAAAAGAAAAAGGGTAGCAGATGGAAAAGGATGGTTATTCTATTCGGCTTGTGTCGATTTACTTTCAGAGTTTGTTTGGTAATATCATGGGATATACGCAGGAGGGCTTTATTTGTATGGAGTTGTCAGTGTTTTCCATGCTGAATACTTTATGCCTCACAAAAAGCTCTAAAATATTTATATATTTATTCATACGTTAAATTAAACATTATTATTAAGTATGTAAATATATAAGATTTTATGACACGGTAGTATTTA
>JAGXCT010035450.1:0-13834 GCA_022495035.1 Philopotamus ludificatus | reverse complement strand
ATTTCTACAAAGTCCCTACAAAGTCTAACGTCTACAAAGCAAGATTTAATCGAAATTTTTTTTTACATTAAAACCGCAACCGTGTTAAGCGAGGGATAGTAGACGTAGAAGTACATCCTAGATTTTTTTTAAATAATTATCAATTTTAGATGAGATTTTTCTATAAATTCCTTTGAAAATATCTGACCGTATATAATGTAACGTATCATTTTTATGAATTGGTGTAATTCTTTAATAATTAAAAATTTCAAGTAAATAATCATTTTATCATAAAATGTTTTCTTCAAAATTAAAGCATTACCGACAAAACTTCTATAGCGCAACATGCTGTAGAGTAGCATGTGCGGAAAATCCTCTTATAGCGCTATCTTATAGATCGTCATTTTCTACAAAAGTGTAAACAAACTAAAAATTTAACAAGGTCATTTAAAATGTGTCAATACAAAATACAATTAAAAAAAACTAATCCTAAATTTTGTATATTGGCTTTCTATAGGAGCGGTTTCTATTCGTGGTCCTTATCTTGACGTTACAGGAGGATTGGCACGTAAAATTATTTTGAGTTTTATAAAATCGATTTATATGAAATTATTCTCACTTAGTAAGTAATATTATGCATTATTATTTATTTATTAATATTGTATTAGACTGTATAACTTTCTATAGTCCATTGCTTTGTTATCGACGCCGAAACCCTATTTAAAACCCAATTTCGGTCATGTCCGATGTGTGCAATATACCCATGGAAATAGTTAACCCCGGGCATATTGTAAATTAAAACGTGTTTCACCACTGTGTCTATACGTTGCGGGTTTCATGGTTAATCTGATTTATCGGATACAAGACGTAGCTGACCCGTGCGTCAGGCCTTCAAAGGAAGTAACCCGATTTGCTATTCGCGCGGTGTGAACTAGTTAACCGAGTTGCGGGCCCCTGTTTGTGCACGGACCCGTGTTTACACGGCGTGACCCCGGCCCCGGGTCTATCAGACCTCGGAAAAACATCTTATATGAATATATTTTTTTCTATATCGGTTCCGTGTTTTCAAAGGATGCGCCAGACATGTCATATGAAACTATGAATAATTTCATTACAATTCAATAATATTATTGACTGAAGTTTTATTTTATTATTATATACGCATATTGCAAGGATTTTATAATCCTTTAAATGCCGGATACAAAAAAGCTCTCAAACACGAATAAAAATTTCAATAGGGCCCGCGTCAAAGTTGACGGCCCTCGTTTGCCCTGAGCCGTTTAACCCTCGAATTCGCGCTAAGTGATTTGAGCTGTAAAATATGAATTATTTATACGTTTTTCTTTAAAATGTATAAGTCCCGGCGATAAATTATTATAATTACAAGAGGAGACCGGCCCGGTTTAATACACCGTTAAGGCCTGCTGGCACGCGGCCCGCACTTTTATTGTCGCCATAATAGGATTTTCCCTCAAAATTTTCCGACAAAACAAACGTGAGCGAAATAGTCTCCGCGAATATTTTCGAGCGAATTAAATAAATACATAAAATTAGCTGAGCGGTGTGTGGCTGCAGATTAATCTCAATAATAATTAACGTTCATTAGATCATTTTATTAGCATTACTGGGCAATGAATTAAACTTAATTAAGCAAAATTATTGGCTTAAACATATTATTATACACAGCCTTACGACGGGTTTCCTTTGGAAGTTGATTTTTATTAAAAAAATAAAAATAGACAATATACATAAAAGGCATCAAGTACGTAATTGTTTTATACCCGATTTCATTTTATATAAATAAATAATTTTATTTATTACAATTATTCTTGAGTATTCTCATCGTCTGTGCCATACTTATACCCATTGGTAACACTTGCAATTTTTCAGCACATGTAGTCTTGGGGTTTGTTTTTTTATAATAACTGTTCCATCACGGCGCCTTGAAAACAACCGCGTCCTACAATGAGGGCCTATTTATAATGTAAAATAGACCCTAATTATTTCAGGTCAAAATATTGAAGAATTCTTCATCAATTTCTTGACTTTTTTAAAAAAAATAAATGGATTATTCTACGAATAAAAATAATTATCAAGCTTCAAAATTTCGTCGATATTTTGGATTTTTCTATGAATCAAAATGACACGCACATACGGCGATGTCCCGCCGCAGACTGAGGATAGGCCGCCAAATTCTCACTGCCCGTGTCACTAGTATACGTTTCACTTGCACTTGGCACATCATACCGGATGCAAGTGAAATATAAACATCGCCCATGGCTACAGATGCGAATTTTGTTGTTTTTATTTTTTCGCAATTGCGGACAAAAAAGGTTAATGATTATTTATTATATTTATTCTTTTCGCCATAAATGCGAATGGTCCTAAGTCGAAAGTTGACTGACTATTTTTGTACACTGTAGATATGTTCCTTTTAAATCCGTGTAAAAATGTAATAATGGAAACCAAATAATAATTTATAAAAAAATATTATATTTGCTATTATATATGTATTTTAATTAAAAATAAAATTAATACTAATGACACGTTTAATATTTTAAAATCTAATGAAAGGAAATCTGTTATCCACTTCTACGTTATTTGTTTTACAAATTGTTTATACATTTCTTGATATCCAGTCATAAAAATCTGTAGGTTCCGTTGGAATTTTAAAAATCGTTCTAGGTCGGTATAATGAGTGAGAAAATAAGTAATAAAACAGCCCTTAGTTGATAAATTTCACTATTTTGATTATTTCTTTACTCATAGATTATTTATTGGCTGTTCTGACATAAAATGATGTCCTTTTTCACCAATAAACATTGGGACGTAACAACGCGCGAAATTGAAAATAAATATATAAATAATTGGTTTCTGGGAATCGTGAACAAATAATTCGTATAAAAAAATATTTTTGGTAGTTTTAGTCGACCGTGTTTTTTCAAAACCGTGTGAAAATATCTGTATTACAAAAACATTTTTTCTGTTTATATTATTGAGTTAGTTAGATTTGAATGTTGCGCGATCAATACACATTTTTTTACTCCATATTTAATGTGTTGTTGTTGCAAGTCAGATGTTGTAGTTATGGTTCCGTAGATCTTTCGGGACTGTAAGCGGCCTGGGTCGGGATTTGGTTATTTGCTATAACCAAATACGTAATAATAACTAGCTATTTGGTCGGTATCATGTCGTAAGTGCTACCGGAGGTGTCCGTAGCACCCAATCTGAGGTAAAAAAAAGTATTTACCAATTGGCCCTACCCACATCCGAGTGTTGTTACAACCCGTGCGACATCTCAACTCTAGGCACACGGCTGGCGATCTGACCTTAGGGTTGAAGTTGACGCGTCTCTGCTGATGTTTAGGAGTTGGATGAAGGGACCTAGGACTGACGTCGGGTCAGGGGTTTTAGTAAGTAACAAAATATATATTATATCGTTATATGTGTTAGTATTTCTGCGATAATAATTGCCAAAGCTATTTCGGCGAATATCCATAAATGATTTATGAGGATTGAAAACGGTATTGAAAATACGTTTGTACTGTAATAAAATTTGATGTTTGCTCATCTAGGAAACGTCTCTGACGATTGTCGGATAGGTTGGCGGGTTGGTTCGTTTGACAACTTACGTCCCCCCCGTTCCCCCTTCGTTACCCCCACCCAATATTCGCCCTTGGATTCTTGTGGGTCCCATTCAGAGCCCAACACTCGATACTACGCTTTGAATAATCCAATATTCGAGTATCGTCTTGTTTGCATGCTCCACATTAACTTGTGCGCGACACTTGAGGCATGCCTTTTGAATAAATATTAGCTTCGAACTCCATCAAATATTACTTATTACATTAGTAAATTAGCACACGCCGGCAAACCCACGCCAAATCTATATTTATAAATGCAACCGATAGTATTTTTAAACTGTGTTGTTGCTTTTCATTATGTAGGATTTATAGTCCTCGTTGAAATTATAATTGTCGCGGTTCGCATGCGCAGTTGCAATAATATGTCGGTTTTATATAATCCAGAGTCTCGCGCAGTCATTAAATATTTATGGCAGTTCTTATGCTTGTTCAAGTTAGCCTCCACATTTCTTTGAACTGGATCTTCGCTGTGAGCGCACGCGCTCTCTGCATACAAAATGCACCGAGATTGCCTTTCAAGTGCCACTCTCGCACTGCACCTCCTAAAATAATATTTATTTCAAAAATGTGCAACGTGTGTTGCATGCAGGTTCTGTGCAGACGTGTTTGTTGCTCGCATGGATGTAATTCAGTTTGTTGTTCGCGAAAAAAGTTAACAATAATTAATGACTGCTACCAACCAGACATATTACGCTGAGAACTAATTAAAAGGCAGTAATTAATTAGTGATACTCTCTGCCGCGGTTTTTAACTAATTCGTTTTTTCTCTTATACGCATCGGAAGCTGAATTTATCTGGATTTGACATTGATAATTATTATGGTAGTTAATACGTTGTATACGGCTCATGTATTAATAATATAACGTTGGCTAATCATCATCGAAAAGCAGTTCACAAGAATTACGGTAATTTGCCATGAGACTTATGAATAGGTTATTTAAATATTTTTCTTATATTTGATCTAAATAACATTGAATTATGTATTTTTTTATGAACTGTAATCGATACTGCAACGATTTTTCGAAACCTATAGCTAAGCTCACACCCTCAAATCTAAGCATATAACGTCCGTATAAAACGCGATTATATATTTATATCATGTACTTAACAGACAGTTGAGGAAATTGAATTTCGAGATCTCGGCTAATTCTAATATTAGAATGGAAAATATTTTTCATTTAAACATATTTCCAAGAAAATTTGTTTACAAGAAAAATTCTTAAAAAATTTAACCGAAATGTGATATTCTAGTATTTTAGCCCGCGTTACTTTGAAAATTTAATTAAAAAATATTTTCTTTGTTAAAGCTTTAATCATTTTAATTAAGATAAAATAATATACTCCATTTGATATTTTAACATTAAAATAAAGTTTATTTTTTATTTCGCTACTGTTTAATTAATATGTTTATTTATTATTCGACAATGAATAGATGGTAGTACTGTAAATTTCAAAACGACTAGTGTCATACGATTTTATTAGAAAGCTAATATATCCGTAAGCTATGTTAAGCTCAGTCACGGTTTACTTACATTATCATAATAATATTATTTACGGTAAATTCAGAAAAACGTTTATTATTAAATGTAGATGATATACAGTCAACCCTCCTATAGCGTTTCCTGTCATAGAACGGCGTGTGCGGTAATCTCTCCTATAGTGCCCCTGTCTAAATCGCCATTTTCTACTAAACGCTTAGTTTTTAAGGTAAAGTTACATATTTCGGAAATATGTAATACATTGCCGCGCGTAATAAAAAATATCTCTAAAATTAATAAACCAAAGAATTAATATTTTAATTAAATTTCAAAAAAATTGGTTGAAGTTGTTTGTCAAAAAATATTTTGGGTCGATACGTCTGGCCCAAAGAGTGGAAAAGGTTAATAGTTTTAGATTTAATAATATTATATAAATGCAAGAACAAATTCTAAGCGAATATTATACATCATTGTGTATGCATTATATGTAGATCCGCTACTGTCATCTTTTGGAGTGGACTTCTATGTTTGTTTAAATTTTGTTTTATTTTAGATACATTTGGATGTTGCATTTTAAAAATATCCTGGTACACGTTTATTTTACAGACAATGTTTTAGTATATATTCGTGGCGTATATTTCAGATACGAGCAAATGCTAAACGAATTATTTAAAAGCTTTTCGATACGAGCTACATTGAAATTTAAAATATTTAGCAACAGCTCGTACTGCACCTGTCATACGCCCCACTGATCAAATAAACATCGACTCCCATCGATACCATGAATGGGAAAAAGTTTATTGGAACACTTTACGATGCATGGCTTCCAGTACGATAAACAAGGGGACGAGACGTACTCGGCGCTCCCGCGTCTTTCAGATGCCTTCACCACGCATAAATTTCAGCGTGCAGACGATAGATATGGGGCGATCCGTACCCCACATCGGACGTTATAATTTCGCCTAGTCAGCCACCGGCACGGTCCACACACATCGCCCGCCTTGAGCTCTGTCGGCTTGAAGATGAATTTATGCCGAGGTCCTGGGGGCGGTTGCTCCAAGTGGTCCTCGGAGATGTGGAGGCCGTGTATGTTGATATTGCAGCACTCGACGGAAGCCAATTTGTTCCGAGTACGTCTGGTACATGGTAGGTAGTTGCGTGCGCGGAGAGCTAAAGTTGCCTCCCCCACACTTGGTCGCATCTGTTACCCGTCATACATTTTGTATGTGACGCGTCGACGCTCAGCAACGCAAACAGAGGCGTAATGCGTGTTTCAATTAGCGTTGTTTTCAAACGCAACGCTAAAAATATCCCTCGAGTTCTTCAGGAAGCGCGAGCATTTCCTCTACGCGAGATCCGCTTGTTAATATTAATATTTTTCCTGGTAAGAGGATGGCTAGAAAAAACAGAGGATAGCGAATTTCTGCTCGCTAGAACATAATGCGAAGGGTGTTCGTATGCAAACAGAAATTATTATTTAATTTCAAACTCGGCAAACAAGACAAGAGTGGTTGAGGGTTTATATGCAGAGTGCTGTGCAATAGGGCAGGCAAAATTATCGACAAATGGAATTACCGGCAAAACAGAAATACCGGCCAATACCGGTTAAATGGTAATTTTCTTCTCGGTCAATGCTTCGTGTCCGAGAAGCATGACCATAATGAATTTTGCGAGCGTGCTGGCTAGGAGTCGGCATCGTCCTCTCTTCTTGATATTTAAATCAAAGAATTCTCGGATTCCGTATACCTAAATCATACGTAGATCTCCATCGTCATTATTCAGATTATTTTTGTTCAATAGTTTGAGATATGCTGGTTAAAGTTTGTCAGACATGTACATAAAAATTGATTTGGCATTTCTCGACTAGAAATATCGCAAAAATATCCAATTTTCCGTTCACAAGCAAACCAAATTGCGTCACATCGTCTCGCGTGGCATTGATTTAATATTTTTCACGATATTTACAAATAGGAAAAAATGGTTACCTCCCCCTCTAATCCGGTCCCTGTCATACAACGTATAATTTAACGGAATCTTCACACGGACCAAACAAAAAAAACATATAGAATCAATGCACCGTGTAATTAACGGTCGGGAAAAATTGGTCTACCTGTTCGTGTCTCGTTTGGAGAGCATTTAAAGCAGAATAGATATTTAATTACACATCACACTTGTTCTCCAGCAATACTTTACAAATTGCCCGGCAATATATTATTAATGGCCAACTAATAAATACGTGTGTGTATGTCCGTCTGTCTCTGGCAGTGGCGTGCTTCTAGCGCGCGTCTCATTAAAGAGGTAATTGCTCGGACGCCCCTGGAAAGGGTCTAGGATTATCTGCAGTTATTGATTTTTTTGTGTTATTATTCAATAATAACTAATAATTAATCGAAAATGGTACTGTGGATGCTTTTTTTGTTACTACTTGTTACTATAAATAAGATCCGTATTTCACTATTAGATTTTTTTAGTAATGATTTACAGATTGCTATCTGTTCAGAGATAGAAAATAAAAATATAACAAATAATACGAAAACAATTTAATAGTAATGAACAACCTTTTAATAACTGTTTAATGTTTGGTTTTTAGTTGCAAACCATTTTTCGGGCGTGCTGCTCTGAATGTGACTATTTTATTACATTTTCCATATTACAACATCTTAATAAACTGTGTAATTTTATTTATATATTTTTTTAAATTATGTAATACAATTTAAAGCAACCTTAATGAGATTTTATGTAAAAAATAGTGAATTACTTATTACATAATTGCACTTTTGGTTAAAAAACTTATCGCACGATACATTGTAGGTGTTACATTGCAATTTCTGGAATTTCTGAAATTAATAATATTAAAAAGAAATAATATTTTCTCAATCTGATCGATCAAGGATGATTTTTTTTATATAGAATAATGCGAGAGCTTTGTTATCATATTTAGACTTTACTTAATGATTTTGATTTAACAATCGTAAATTTTCTTGTCATTTCAATGGTTACCTTATTTTGCTGAATGCTTGAAACATTCTTGTGTAGTAAAACGTAACTTAATTTGGAAGATTGCGCGTAATTTTTTGTAAAAATGCTCTTCTCATCTTCTTTCGAAAAATGAAAGAATTACTATATTAAATTGAGGAAATTTGCAATTTGCTCGTATTTTAAGCTGTTCTTGATTGAATTGAATCATTTTTAAAGAAGCATATCATAATATTTGAGTTATAAATGCCCTCTAAAAGAAAAGCTCGACTTAATACCTTTTAAAAGCTTTCTTTTTATTTCGAAACGCATTATATTTCAAGAAAATGTTAACAGAACGGTTTTAAGCTTTGAAAGAAAAATTAATGAAATATGAAAGAGGTTGTCTACAGGTTGTTTATACTACGTTTAACCTTTTGCACTCGGAAGTTTTTTGAAGTCGTCAATACCGCAATACGTGTTATTTTTATTATTATTTTGGATTTGTCGCAATATTATCATTGTTTTTAAATATAGTGAATATTAAAAATCTAAAATAATAATTTTATAAATGATACGTAATTGATTTGTTGCATGTTGTCATAGTGGCGGCATTCGAATGATACGGAAAACTTCGATGCCGCTTATATGGCGGCATTCGAGTACAAAGGGTTTATGTAACAATATTGTTTTTTAATCTATATTAATTGTTTCCTCTTCGAAGTCTTATTTTCAATCATTTCTGGAATGCAATTTTGAGTATAGGGTTTAGCTTCTTCGGCGGTAATGTTTTTATCTCCTCAATGTTGGGAAAACGTCATTCTTTCATGTTTTTCATTTTCCCCCCAAGTTACAGAATACACACAAAAAACGTTTTCGACCGCCAACATTAAATAATCATCCAAAATTGCTACCAATTTTAACCGATCCGTCACGGCGGCTCGAAAACAAGATATTGATGAATTCTTCATTAATATCTTGACTTTTTAATTTTAAAAATAAAATGATTCTTTTAAGAATAAAAATAGTAATTCATCATATGCTTTATAATTTGGTTGATATTTTGATTTTTTAACTAATCATAGCGTAAGCGTAAACGACACGCATACTCGACGATTTCTACTACATTTCACTCGCCCTTGGCACGTAGTACCGGATGCGAACGAAAAAAAAACATCGCGCTAATGGCGTGGCAACAGCAAATATTGCTGTTTTTAAAGTTTTTCGCAATTGGGAACGATAAAAGACAATGATTATATAGTATATTTTTTCTTTTGACTCTTTTAGACAAATACAAAAAGTTTGTGACATCTAGGATGTATCTATTTTTATTTGAATTAAACTCAATAGGTTTATATTTTTAAATGCAAAAAACTATTATTGGTTATCCCTCTAGAAACTAGTTTCTAAATATAAAAATTAATAATTAAAATGGCAATATAAATAACTATTCTGCATTAATTGACTGGACCGGGTTAGGAACGCCAGAATTTCTACAGGTCGCAAAAAAGAGACACATATTTGGAGAAAAGACAAAGACAAGTAGATCACCTACGTCCTAAAACGGACAAGGCACGCGAATAAGAATTTATCGAGGAATATATGGAATTCTAAGGAAGCCATATTAGGTAATAGCGGAGGCTGAGGCGTTATAATGGTGGTGTTTTGGCAAAAAAATCCTTCCACGTGTTTCATGTGGCAACCAACACAAAATACAATGTATCGGAATTATATTCCTATTAATAGAAATTCAATAATACTATTTTATTAAATTTAAATGTTTGTATTTTGTATGTATAGTTGTGTAACATTGCTTTTAAATGTAGGCAATCTCTCACGGGGATAATGATTCAAACAGATTTCTGGCTAGAATTATTATTTAACAAATACACATTTCAACCGAGCATATGTTAGTTATTCTTCTAGTCGCCAGTCTTAGCCCCACTAGGCCATCAAGACGAGCTATATGCCATGTTTATTTTATATTCCATCCCAGTGGCTTATATATCGCGTAAGCTGGGGTATTACTGTTAAAATATAGCCGTTTCTTTGCTTAGGTCTCTATCTACGTGCATATTATATGTACGGCTTCCATTCAGCATCCGCCTTCACGGGTCTCTCTCCTCTCGGATCTCCGTATTCCTGAGTTCCCCGGAGACACTTCATTTCATATTTTTTCAGCGTCGTTAGCAAAACACCTAAAGTTAAATAAGCCCCCTCCGGCGCCGTCTTCCTATATAATATTTTCGACATTTTCCCGTATATTTTTCTGTGGCACTTGTGCGTGGGTCCTCCCCACTGTGCAAACAGCAGGCACTGTTTGTTCTGGCGCCGCGGACGGACACCGCTATTTACCAATAGCGGGCCGGATACAATTTCATACTGTGGGCCGTTTCAGCACGCCAATTCTGCACGAACGCTTTTCGATACACTCCAATTTGTACAAACAAACTATTGTATCGATTTGGGCGGGGGATAATATTATTTTAAAGAAAAACTCGGTTTTATTGACGGTCCAATTTCGGGGGATCGGTCGAGGCGTGGCCAAGTGGCCACATTCGTCAACAACACCATCAAACAAAATAAATATGAGGATCTACGAACGTCCAGTTCCAATTAAAGATGAATGATGCATTAGGAAGACCTGAAAGAAATCGCGCATTTTTTTTATCAATGTAAAATGTATGTTTTTTCATAAAACATAATTTTTATCATTATTAGAAACTGTTTCCCATCCTGTTTATAGTTTTTAATCCCTTTTTTGAAAACACTTTTTGGTTTTTAATCGAAATACACGTTTAAGTGCTCAATCAGTTTTATTTGGAAAATATTTTATTCTTAAAGTGTGATCCATGGACCTTAAGATAAAGTAATCAGAAGGAGCAAGATCTGGGAAATATTAAGGATGTAGCAAAATCTCCCAGTGTAACCCAGAGTTTTTTCTAGTGTTATTTTTACGTTAACACTCAAGCACCCGCTGTTTTCAGGCGAAACTTACACCTAAACCCGCTTTTTTTTATCGATCTTGCGATTTTGCGCGGCTCTGTAAAAAATGCTTAATAACTTTTTTTCCTTTTGGAGATAATTTGGCCAAAAGAGAAGTATTATACGTATAGTATACTTATATTAGATTATTAGAATATTTAGATAAGAAATAGAATTGTCAAGCGGTGAAAATGATGATTTATTGTATTTTAGACGATAAAAAACAAATAGATATCTTAATGTAGTATGTAGGTAATTTTAGCTTTATAATAAAGGGCATGCAGAGCAATGAATGAAACTGTGTCCAGTCGTAAAACTTTAAAAGAAAGCCTTTTGTAGCGAATTAGATAGCACGTTTCGTGTGAACCCGCGTTAGTGCGGGAGCGGGTGTTTACCGTTTACGAAAATTTCCCACTAACGCGGGACCGGGTCCTTGCGTGTTAATATGTCATTATCAAATTTAGAAGGTCGTATTCAGGTGAATCTTTTATGTTTTTATTTTCTCATTTTCTCATTTGAAACCTAAATCGACATCTACGTGTAATCAGCACTTCGCCTTTAATGTATTTATTAGCTTTTGTAACTTTTTTGGCATTTAAGCCCTGGTTGAAAAATTATGGCATATAATGACTTTGTTAATTTTCAGTTTCGACATTTTACCCTTACCAATAATATACATTTTATTGCTCATAAATAATGATAAGCAAAAAAAAATTCGCCATGTCAGCTGGGGACAAACTGCACTTAAATATTACATAGTTATAAAATACGCGATTTGTTTCGGTTCCCCTTTAATATAATATTATCAATGGATGTTCATTAGAATCATTGACAACTGATTTATTTGCACTGCTGTATTATTATAAATGAAGATGGCAAACGGCACGTATTACGCTAATAGCTGCAATATTATGCATCGCGGGAGATTAATTAAGTTTCCGATCAAACCAGTTACAATGTCGTATCCGAAACCTGTAGTCCTGCTACTGTTTTTGACGTTTTTTTTTATCCTGTTGTAAGCATTCGGTGTCAGCTTTGGTGGTAACGCCCTCCACAATTACAAGAGTACATAAGACGACGCGCAAACACTTGTCGGAGAGGATTGTTTTCCTTTCGGGACGTCTCCGCCCGTCATATCGCTTCCTTGTGGCCTAAAGCCTTTGAAAGCTCGCTCAAGTGTCAGCCAGTTTACCTGAAAGCTTTTTTGTCTGGACAGGGGATCGGCAACCTTTCAAAATCGTTGAAAATAAACGCATAATAAATAATCGCATCCGACGCCGTTCGTTCCAACGAACGCCTTGATACATCTGAATGTTAATATCCATTTTTTTTGTTGATGTATTATGAAAATTTGCGAGCGAAGCCGATTTACGTCACCGCATAATCGCCGTGAAATAAATTTAGCATTATTACACATTGTTTAAAATTCAATCTTATTTTAATAGCTGAATGTAAACACACGGTATCTCGGCTCACAAATCATGTGTTTACTACCCCGTAATTGTATGGCGGCCAGTCGCCATGCTCACGATGCGTGTGTGAATATATAATTTAGAGTATAAATTGATTTCCATCTACTTCTATAAAAAAAGTTCTCTCGTTTTTTAAATAGAATATTTAGACGGCGCCGAAAAAAATACAGATCTCGTTGAAAGTATACAGGTCCTCGATAATGCCGAAAGGTAATGGCGTATCGATTCTCGATTACGTATACGTAATATTAATAATCGCACTAATAAATTCATATGCTTTACGCTCGATTATCCCAAATAATTGAATCGATGTTGTATGAAAACATCCGTTGTTATTTTATTAAATAGTAAATTGAAACGCACATTTCCATTTTCCCATGGCATTGATACATGCGTATAATCATCAGAGTTGTTTTCGGCCTTAAACATGCGTTTGTGGGTGTGGGATCCATGTAGGTTTGCAACGTGCTCACAAAAACATCTGTTATTCGAATAAATATTTAATAATTTTTAAAAGTTGTAATCCAGATTATCGTAATTTTCACTCAATGTTTCGAAAGACCATAAAACATGTTATGCCATTGAGTTTAATATCAGAAAAGGCTCGCCCTTAGCGTTTTTTTTCTTTCTTCTCAAAGGCTATCGTTAAGCAATAAAGTATTTTCGCATCGATTTTCAATAAAGGCTTATGAAAGGCCTCATGTCTGAAAGGGGCCTTGGAATATTTTCCATCGTCGCACTTGTCGCACATTTCAGATTTTCTCAGCTATTTTCTCAACGCAGACCGATATTTTTCAGATAAGTGCGAAAAAAGTCTCGGGGTGGGGCGCAAAAAATGCGAAAAAATCACATAGAACACACTCGCCCAGTTTATTTGTTTAGTTTGCCGATAAGTTTTTACACACGTGAACTGGAAAATCTTCTCGGGGGATGAATATGTCGTTTTCGTTTCGCTGACGTTTCAGTTTTTCGTATTTTGTTGTCTACCCTGCCGCTACCCTCCGCCCTCCGTCTTCGTCTTTATGAGGGTTCTTAAGTGTTTTTTTTTTATCGAACCAAAGGACGGAAGACAACTTCGATAGAGCGTCGTTATCACACACTAATTCCGTGTCGGTAATGTGCGTGGTTTCATCAATTTTTTTTCCAGATAATATACTGGAACTGATACTTTTTTCATATGAGAAAAAGACTGAAAGAACTAATGGATTTTATAATAAAAAATACTATATATAATTAATAGAATCAGTAATTGTTGGATTCAGCGCCATGTAATTTGTAGATCGAATTAATTTTTGCTATACACAAATAAGGTTTTTAAAAT
>JAGXCT010035449.1:0-52217 GCA_022495035.1 Philopotamus ludificatus | reverse complement strand
AATACTATTTTTTACGGAATATCGTTTAACGGTCATATATTTTAATATATCATATAATGAACATGTGTTTATCCCTCCTATTTTTTTATTATTATTTTACTTATTAATTTCACGATAAAGAAATTTTATTGTGGCATCAACCTTAGAATTTGGCATTGAAAAAAAATTCAATGCCAAATTCTAAATGAATAGAGTGCATTTGTTAATTTTTTAAGTAATAAATACATATTTTAAGTAAATTTAATTTAATTTAAATTTAACTCTTTCCGGTCCTATCCTATCAAATTTATTCCAGTGTCGAATTTATGTCGAATGTCATTCGACTTTTTTTTTCATTAGTTTATTGTAAAAATACAAGCAAACAATTTTTTTTTTCACTTGTATTTAGTTTAGCGGTATACTAGGATGAGGATTCAATGGTTATTATGAGCATTAGAATGTGAAACTTTCTTCCTGAGAAGGATACAAAAGGTTAAGTTGCAGATCAAAATGCAACATCATATTGCTTCATGAGAAAACCCTCAAATGGTGGAGAATGCTTTTTTTCTGGGGGATGGAGACGTCCATCATCAATTCCAATATTCTGAATAAACAGCGTGCAACTCAAGAAGGAAGAAAAGCAATATCATATATCAAATTCTGAGAAGAATTATTGTTGAGTTTGGTTGGTGATTTTCGGTCTCAAACTATAAAAACTGGACTGATTTCTACGGGCGATAGGGAGCAAAGACTGGACAAAAAGGGTCATTTGTTATACCCCAACCCCAACATAATTATAGTTTTATTAAAAAAAATTGGATGTATTGTTTTACCCTGTAATTCTGTAAATCTTTTGTGGACCTGATGGAACCATGTTTTTTGTGGACCGGAAAGGGTTAAGATGTCCTTGATTAACTCTTTGACTGGTATGAGCGTACATATACGGTAACCTTATAGTAAACCAGATATAGTATCACCCTTTACGACCTGTCACCATTCTGTTTAATTTTTTATCATCTTAGTCAGCAGACACATTTTTAATTAGATCTAAAAAACTATTACTACTACTACTACCAAACTATCACTATTTGTTATTTATTTCCAATATTTTTTTAATATAATTCGTGTCATTGGCCTTTTTCAAAAATGCAATCCGGTACATTTTCGCGTCATTGTTGAAGAACCATCTCACAAAATGAAGAATCGTGAACATGCTTAGGTGTGGATTGATGTTCGTCACGTTTGAAATAAATGCGTTCACGTCCGCGCATACAATCAGGGGTTGAGAACCTTTTTCGCCAAAGTTGTTGATGTGTTCCAGGGTGAGTTGCAATACGTCAAGCTCGCATCGAATTATTTCAGCGAAAAACTCATATGTTGATATAATAACGTCCACATGTTTCGGTTGTTTGCCTCGAATAGCATCCCCGACTAAATCATTCCGTACCAATACTCCCCGGGGGGTTATGACAAATTTCCAAATGCTGTAAATTCATAAAGAGACCGCCGCTCCACCGAATTTGCATATCGATGTGATTTCGCATTATGGACCGAAATTTGATTTCGGAGCTCTTGATTGCTGTCCCCCATACACTCGATTGTTTGTGATCCCTATTGATCTTGACCGAGCCCCTTTCCCCACCATCCGCACTCCTCTTTATTCTTCGTCTTCTTCTGTAGCGCCTCGCTCGACCCATTTTCAACTTTTCCATTTATTTGTCGCGAACCACCTCACTGGAGCAGAAACGCATCGGCGAAGCGAACTCCATTATCTTCTTCGGCCTTTTCTCTGTTCCCCTTTATAGATCAATAAAAGAATTGATGTGTTTATCCGTGCGGCGCTAGCCTCCAGCTGGATGCCAAAGGCGGCGAACCGGCTGACTTTTTTGGATTAAATTTCAAACCATGGACGATTGAACGCGAAACTATAACTTAATATTTTTATTATAGATGGAAAATATGGTTTAATAAAATAGAGTCATCAATGTAAAGCAACATCTATTGATATGTAACACATAGTAATAAGTTGATATACTTAGAAATAGTTTTCATACTATATTAACACATTGTCTACGGGGCGCATCTCGATCAAACATGCGCTGGAGCGGGGCGCATTCGAAAAAAAATCATAACTCTTTTATTAATCAAGATATTGAGCTGAAAATTGTACTACTTGATCTTCGACATTTACTGGATAGTAAATGCAAAAAATATATTTATATCTTTAAGTTTTTGGTAACGGACTGAATTATTTATTTTATAAAACATGGTGCTAATATTGATCAATTGCCTACAAAAGTCGGCAATTTCTAAACACTCTCTTTCGTGTTATTTCGAATAAATTATTTTATTTTGCCGCATTTGCCCAAAATATCCTTAAGGTCTGAAAACTATCAAGTATCTAACAAAAAAATATTTATAAAAACAAAACGTACTGCCGACTAGCGTGTGGTGTGTGCACCCCGGACATACGCAAATGGGTTAGGAATGAGTTAATAAAATGGGTAGGGAATGAGTTAATAAAATATATTATATATAGATTTTTCATGTTATGATTTTTTTATTCCGAAATGTATCCCGTGACTGAGTTTTTATGGAAAAAGCTGTGTTTTTTTAAGAAAACATTATTACTCTCTTTAATACCGTAAGGCCACCGGTAGACATTAAAATATAATTTACATACGGACTTTGTGATGACGATTTTACTATTTTTTTGTAAAAATATATTTTTATGAACATAATTGTGTTTTTATAATGACGAATTAATACTTTCCGTATATGAAAGATACTTAGCTAAAAACTAAAATTAGGAAAAAAATTATTATACTGTGATATAGATAGACTATCGCACACGTTATAGAAAACCGCTCTATAGCAGGGAGCCCTATAGGAAGGTAGACTGTATACTTTCTCTCCGACGTATTGTATCTATCAAATTATGAACTTCAATATTATAAAAAAAAATATATATTCATTCATACTACATTAACATAAAAAAAATATTAATAATCTACTCTATTAAACGATAAATAAGCTCATAAAAAAAATATACAATCAACTTCCAAGGAGCAAAAAGTAAATCAGAAAAATTTGACTTTTTCTCAATATATTTTATATAAAAAATTTAAAATATATTAAACAGTTGCATTTAAGTCATGAAGCAATTAAATATCAATTATTATTATTTTTTATATATTATATAAACCATTAATTTGTTATTCTTCATTTCTGAGGAACGTGACCATGTACGAGATTCCCCTAATGGAGGACCATGAACATGGTTTTCATGAGAATATATAGTGCAGTGGTTATCCGTTGCTATCCACCCCACCCTTTTTTTGACCAACATCGTTCAGAATTCTTCGGATCGGTCACCTATCCAAGTACTTTCTTCGCTCAGTAGCAGTTAACTTGACAATCATAATTTGTTAGTAATTACCTCCAAGCTATGACGGGTATTTTGTTTCTCAATTCGATATGAAATGACTTAAAAGCACATAAGGGGACTTGGATAGGACAATTATCCCATCCACTCCATTTATTTTATGTATTGGATTTTTAAAATTATTGTTAATTCTTAAATTATTATTAAACTTTCTCTACTTAAAAATATGCTTATATGTTATATATTTGTAGCTGGATATATATTTTTTAATGAAAATGTCTACGTCACTGAAACAAAGTGTCGTTATGGGGTGGCGAATTTTTTATTTATTGGATTATTTTTTACGAGGGCCTGTAACTTTTTCGTTGCTCCCGTCATCACACTCGATCCCTATTTAATCTGCTTACTAGAAGTTTTTCCTTATCATATGATCTTAAACAAAGAAAAATGTACACACGAATAAAAGATATCGTTAATTTTTCAATGTAAAATTTCAGTTTTAAATTATAAATGAACCGCTGTTTGTAATTCAGTTCGATTCCGTGCCTTTATTCTCATTTGAATTGCACCAGGAAAAGCGGAGAAAACTTTATAACGGCTGCGGAAAACTCCGGTCGTGTTATTGGCCGGTTATGATATATATTATTAATTTTTAATATCTTTTTGAGTATAATTTGTCATAAAGTTATATCAATCTTATTAGCTTGATAGTATTAATACTTCAAAAGACTTTGGCAATAACTGACAAGTAAAATCTCATCGATAATATTAATTATATACGAAAAAAGTCTTCTCCTACAGGATTAGCCGAGTTCGGAAGTTGGCCATTTTTCTTATTGAGACGAGAAAAAAAATTCTGTCGAGTTTCTTCTCCGACTTGCACTGAAAAACCATTATTTTTTCTGCCGCCAAAACTTTTTACGTCTTCTTAATTATCATTAATTTTCTTTTGAATATTACCTCCTCATTGCGGCAAAGCTTCTTGCCATTAGAAAGTTTGCCAACTTATTTTTTTTTTCAACACTGCAAAATCGGGCGCACAATGAATTCGTTTATTTTTTCTCCCCGCCGAACGATAAATAACAATCTGCGTCTGCAAATATGCTCTTCAATTATTTGCGGATAACGCTTTGAAACTATGTAACAGATTTTTTATTGAAATAACTCGCGAAAGAGTGGAAATATTTGCATCGTAACCCCGGGCTTGATGCATATTTTTATATCAAATCGTTATTTGTACGTTTCCACGGTAAATATGCTTTTTAATTAACAAAAACATAAATATTTGCAATTTAAAAATGGTAGCTAGGCGTTAATATTAGGTGGTTTTCGTAGATATTACTCCCAGTGCGATAACCTTCTGTCTGTCTAGTGGGGCAAGGGTCACCCCGGCTCGTTGTGGGTTTTCAAAGGGTTTTTCGCGGTTTATTCGGCCGAAGACTAATATGGAGCGCGCAAAATTTGGGTTCTGGCCCACACCATGTATTTATCTTCCCTGAAATATATTTAATTGTCCGAGTGCAAAGTTGTCCCATGCGACAGATGTTGTCCCCCGACACACACTAGCGCATAAACGAACACCAGAAAATTTCGACCCTCGGTGATGATTATAAATTTATTTTAATTAAATATTTTCAATTTGTCTGCAGGTGCGGGAGAATCGGCAACAGCAACCTTTGACCTACTAGATTCTTCATCATGTCACGACATGGACTTGTCGCCTCAGTTACCATCAGAAGCCTTCCATGCTTCGGACACATCTAACAGTCCGGGACAAATTGAAAACGACTCAGGTAATGTCAATACAATCAACAACATTTTTCACTAAAATTTCTGGAAAAAATACTGAAAAATAGACTAAATTGAAAAAAATACCATTGAAAAATCTATCCATATATTAAAATTAAATAAAAATAGAGTAGATATGCTCAGAAATTCTTTGTTTATAAATAAATCACGGGGACCAATTCAACTAATATAAATGCTGAAGCATTATAAACTTGATGTTTTTAGTTTTAGTTTTTTCAATTAAATAAACATCTAATATGACTACCAACGTCAAAATACGTCGGTCGGGTGCAATTGTATAGACAAAACAACAAAAAATAAAAAAAATATAATTGTACAGTCTATGAAAATGGAACAATCCCTTATGTTTTTATTAAACCTTGTGTTTTTATTTTCTATAAACTTCGTATCTCAATTTACGCGAATTTTCATATCATGAAACGTATCTTTCATTTTCGTATCCATTTTATGCATCAATTTATGCATTATTTAAAGGAACTGCCTAAATCCAAGGATTGGTGTAAAACATAAAGGGTGTTATGGGCCAAATAAACAAGGATTATCTGGGCTGCAAAAACAATAGACATTTTTAAATGAATTTTCTTAAAAATTTAGGTTTATTTTAAAAAGTAGAGTATAAAACAACATGAGCAACGATAATAATGATAAGATTTTACATCTCTTCTTTGCTACTATGTTTCTTACATTGATAAAAATCCTATTCACTGATTACACTCAAAACTGACCCAAGGTGTCACTAATTCTGGTAAGATGATATTTTAGAACACAATTTCATATGCGAATTTTCGTGTATTTCCAAAACCTGGCAGGTAAATATTTATTAAAATTCACGTACACCAACTTCAATGAATTTTAATTACCCTGTATTTCAATAATAAATACTTCCATTTATATCTGATTAGGTACTTATTCTATATTTATTGAATTAATCAAGGAGAACTAAGAAAAAATGTTTTTCAAAAATTTACACTTGCAAATATTGTTTTAAATTCATTTCCTAAGGCTTAACATTTTTTTCCGTATTTTTTATGCGATGCAGTATTAAAGTAACTAAATCTTTTTTTTAACTGCATTTCTCATAGAAATTACTTATGTTCGAATTTTTAAACCTGGTCAAATATGTTCCTAAAGACCGATTCTTTTCCTTGCAGTTTAAAATTTGAATCATATAACTGTTTTGTTATTTCAAGAATAAAATATAAATCTTATAACCATGTTGTGTCAAAAACATACTTACATTAAAAACTGACATATTTTTTCTTTTAAGTCCTAAAATTGTTTAAAAAATTTAGAGCAGTAATTCACTAAGACTATTACATTCTTGTTATTCAGACTATTACATTCTTGTTATTTATGGTTTTAAAATAAAGATTATTCTTATTAGAAGGTTGACTACCCAGCGGGTTTCTTTATGTAAAAACTAATTAAAAAAGGCGTATTTTAAATTAATAAGCTTTTTAAACCATCGAAATAAATTTTCTAGGTTTGGAAGCAAAATATTGTTCAATAGTTTTTTTCACATCTTCTAAAGATTATTTTTTTTGTAAAATATAGTATTGCATAGATCGAAATAAATTAAAATCTAAAATATTAGTTCCCCTGCGCGTATATGGTGGATGAAAAATAATTTCCCATCCAACTATTATAAATCATTTGACATTGATATTTATTATAATTCATTCCCAAGAACCCCTGTAATCTGATGCATATAGAAACATATTTTTTATACAAAATGACTAAAATCAATCCACTCTCTGTCCCAAGAGATGCTATAGAAATATATTATTTTATCATGTGCAATTCAATCAGGTAAAGACTTATTTTTTTCATTATTCCTCTTGAAGTGGTCGATTTTTAATTATTTATAGTTATTGATATACGGATAGTTCTTTTATAGTGAATAGTCTGATTTGTTCCTCCATGAATTGCTCAAAACTCATAATGTCATCTTTTAAACTCATAGACTTGCAACAAAACTCAATTTCATTCAAATCCTGAATATCATTATTTCGCATTTATTATCTTGTGATATATTTCTCTTCATTTCTAATTAATTATCTTCATACAAACCGGAGAATATTGAAATTATTTTTCTATTATTCTCTTAACATTTTTTTTTCCTACGACTTCAATTAAAAATTCGTTAAAACATAATGTATCGAATTTAACGAATATTAAGATTCTATTGTATTGTATATATAATTGTACGTAAATCTCATTAATATTTATTAACTATTACATCTGAAATAAAAGCGGCATTATCTTCAATTGGTGTTTGTATAGAGCCATGGAAAAATTGCAATTATTATTTTATTGGCCAATAAAAAACGTCGTTATCCAACATTAAGCGTAATTGCCTTATCTTTAATACCATAATAATATACTTTTATAGAGTGGTAGAATTTGCCAAAGCAAACCGTTGCAATTCGCAGCCGAGATACATTTATCTATCTATGATTAAACTGGGTTAACAATCAATTTTTGCTCATGAATTTAACATAACCGTGTTAAAAACGGCGGGCGCCATTTGCATATTTGACCTAGGATCTTAAATTCGGTTAGTGGCAAAACATCCAAAAAGGGTAAGCCCGATGAATAATAAAATGTGGCATAACCTTTTGCGGTCCGACACGTAATCTTGTTAGACGGCTAGTAATGAACGAGCGAATTATTTCGCTAGCACATGTTTAACAATATTTTTTTTCAATTCCATTCATCCCGGGGATAAATGCGATAGGTACAAGAACTAGTGAATAAACTGTCGTTGTACTCCCCATCCGGCGATGTAATCCCTGTCCCAATTTCGCTTATTCCAGGTCGAATAAACTTGGGGCTCATTATTTCTATATAAATCTGGTGTGACTTAGGGCCTTATCGCATATTAGTGCCGAAGTAACTCTCGCAAGGCTCAGCCGAGGTTTCCGAGGGGATCGAAACATTTTGCGAAAGTTTGCAGATTTGCGACCGTCGTCATATAATAAATACATTTTCGCACCAGAAACGTTCGGCGCACAAATTTGCGTAAACTACTATTTCACGCACGTGTATCACATTCGGATCTTATACAAACAACAACAACAACAACTTGTGATTGATTATAATGTTTGAAATGTGTGAACGGAGTTGTGGCGAATTGTTAAGCCATTTGTATTAGCCTATGGTTTATACCCAATGATTGTGATCTCGGTTATAATATTATTTCACAATTAATAATTTATTTTAAATTTATATAAATATTTTGGGCACTAACGACAATATAATATATAGGACAAAATAATTATTGTTATGAGATTTTCGATCATTTTTAGATAACTTTCGCAATATTTATTTTAATACTTTTCATAAAACTGATCCATATAAAGGACTTTTTCATGTCATTTAGTGTAAATCGCTTTTCCATGCAGATTTTCCTTATCATCGTTTCTTCTTCATACTGATTTTATGACAATTCGTCCAGAAGGTAAACTATTCGAGCACTTTGAGCAAGTCTTTTTTTAAGATGCACAAGTATCCTAAATTAATAAGGAATATTATAAAAATATATAACCCAAGCAAGTCAATATATTGATGGTTTCTTCAATAATATCTTTACATTTATTGTTTAAAATAGATTATTCCAAGAATAGCAATAGTTATTTATTATATGTTACATTGGCACATCGTACTTGTCACATCGTACCGGATGCGAACGAGAAAAAACATCGTACGCGTGGCAAGAGGAGGGAATATTTTTGTTTTTAATTTTTTTTTCGCAATTTGCAGATAATAAAGGACAGCGATTATTTATAATATGTATTCTTTAGACTTATTAGACTAATACAAACAGTTTGTGATGCGTACGATTTATATTAAAAGAATTATTCGAGAAAAATTGAAAACTTGGAGTACCCAATATAACCCATCGGCACGGTTAGGTTAAAACATAAAACTTATATTCCTGTGTATAAAATTTAAAACTTATGTTTTCTGAAAAGATGTTAATAATAATACATAATAGTTAGAGAGGAAAAAAATCCGTATAAGATCGTTTATCTTTAAATTAGCTATTAATTAAAAGTTAAACTAAAGACACACTTATTAATATTATGTACAATGAAAAATACCAATGAAAATTCTACGGTTTCTTATATTTAAATATGATCAATAATTAAATAACTAATTTTATTTTACACAAAATTGTTAATTATTAATTATATTTTCAGTAATATATCTTTAATTTCATCATAATATATAATAATATCTTTAGTTTCAATAAAATTAGGGTTTCGAGGAAAAAATTAGATCATAAATCAACATAAAAAAAACACCGGAGGGACCAATAAATATGTCCAGGGACTGAATATACTATATACATAGAAACCACGGTTCTTCTAAAATAAATAATATTTATATGTCCTAATTCGTAATTTTTTTAAATCAATATATCGATCGTTATCAATGCCTTTGTTTATTGTTTCGCAAATTAGATACATAAGCGTCTTTAATAGCATCTTTATGTTTTAATATAATATTTTGCAGATTTTCGACAAAATAATTTATAATAAAAAAACCTTAGTTTTTACCTCATAAAATGTGCAACCAGAAGAAAGCTGGTTACAGCGCCGTCTATATGTTTTTATAAATTATTAAAAATACTTCAGAGCGTTTGCGTCGTTCGCAATATTTTATTTTGTCTGGTAAATTATTTCCAGACACAAATTTTCCATTTGCAGCCTTTGAAAATCCCCATTTCGCAACTCAGTTTACAGTATTTACAATCGCATCAAACGAAGAAACCTGTGCCCGACACAGGCAGTACTCCATTTGCCTGAACAAGACCCGCCAGAGTATATTTTCAGACTCGATTCAATTTTACGCGGATGCACTCACTCCGATGCGAAATTGCATTAAGTGGAAAATGGTTGTAATATTAAATTTTCAATTTCAGGTGATGGTCCAGGCAGTGCTCGGTTTGCGTCTAGAAGGTTGCGATCAAAAGCCACATCTCCTAGCCGACAAGGACCTCAACAGTGTCAGGTAATTGCCATTTAAATATATAAACGTACATACATTTCCTTTTACGTCGGCTTTTCCGACTAAACTAACATAATTTCTGAAGGTTGTGTAATTGTAAAAAAATGCGACAGCTCTATATATTATCCGTGTGAATATTTTCAGCGAAATTACATATTTCTCCCCCATAATTCTCCACATTTATTCGACAATTTTGCGATCGGGTCCTGTAAGCCTTTGCAAATTTATGCCGCCATTTTCCATCGTTTGCATCACACTCTCGGCGGCCATTTGTTTTTATTATTCCACTTTCCGCCGCGGAAAATGGCTACAAATCAAACCCGACTGTCTTCACTGCGTATATCGCGCGTCTACCTATGAATTTTCAGCAGTACATCGATTACCCTAGACATTTGGGGCGAGGGCCAAAAATAAAAACGGGCATTGATCAAAAGTCATTAATTAAAACGGCCATAAAACATTTTCGTGTGTCGAGCACATTAAATCCGAAATATAAGCCCTCGAGAGCCTCCCCTCGCAAACTACTAAATCAAAATAAAATCCTTGTTTACTTTAACATTTGTTAACATCCCCCGAGTGAGCTTTCTGCTTTTGATTACATGCGCGTAAATTTTTGGTACATATAAGGGATTAGTTCTATATATAGATATATGTATTTACCAACCCCTCGACTTGCACGGTTTCGCTTAAGAACTGTTCATATTTTATCAATTAAAAGATTCATCTTTAAAAATAATATCCTAACAATTAAACTTCTTCACAAGGAGTAGAAGCTTCTAGACACCGTAAAAAATCGTAGAATTGCGTATTTTGAACACATCCTTTATAGATCAAAGTATCGCTTTCTACAGACCATTATGGAGGAAAAAAATAGATGAAAATCGTAGCTTCGTACCATTCTAAACTGTTTCGACTCGCTGATGATGAAGATTTATATGGGATAAAGACTAAAATCAGTTAGATCATCTACGACTACCAATAAATAAGGCACATATAAGATTTTAAATGATTATTTCGGTTCTACTTTGGTATGTGGTCTACCCTTAAATCGCTATATTTATTTAAATGTTTTGTAGTGTATCATCCATAGTCCTTTAGGCTAGGCACGTGCGTATTGGACAAAATGCAAAATTCTTATTTTACTCACATTCCGATCACATTTATTGAAAAGCGTCATGGACAAACTATTAAGTTGGTGTGTTTTTGTCATTCCTAAAAGACATACGGCGTATATATAATTTTTTGCCATGTTGTTTATTATTTATAATAAACATACTATTGCTACACATATATAACAAATAAATAAATATCGGTAGACCGTGATATAAAGGTAGACCGCGCCCTAATTTCTTGTGTTTAGTTAAAATAAACTGTTTTCCTCCAAAATATTTAATGATATATATACCCTTGTGTTAGCAATTCCGATTTTGAATCACGTCTAGAACCGTAATTTTTGGTAAGGCGTCTAGCTCTTTCACTGATTTTGTATTTATCTGCTCAATGTTGGCAAAACATCGTTTTTTTATGCTTTTTCCGTCTTCGGAGATAAGCAAAAGTCGCAGAGAGCATGTCTATAATTCTTAATAATTGTATTATATTATAGTTACACAAAAAAATGTGACAGGCCGGAAAATTCAATGAAAATGTTTAATTCCGATTTAATATCGAATAGTATTTTTTTGTTCACTTCTCATTCATTTATTATTTATTTTTACTATTTGACGATGATAGAATAATTCCAAGGTGCCATTAACCCATATATAGGTTCGATAAAGATTCCGAAGAAACAATGAGCCTCTAGCCAATGTAATAAAGAATTCCCAGAATTCATATAAATTTGCTAGAGGGTTAATCTATTCGGGTACTAACTTAGCTTAGTTGCGGTTAACTTACATTATCAAACTAATCGTATGTTACCACAAGCCACGACCCAATTTTATTTTAAGTTATTCTATTATTTTTACTTGTTTGATTACCCAAAGATGTCCTATTATATCCTTGACTTGTCTGCTTGTAAACTATTAGATTACAGCCCTTGTTAAGTACCAAAAAAATATAATTAATACGTCTGGAAACTTCTTTTTAACTCCAATTATTTTTTTTAGGATTCAATATATACTTTGTTTATTTTATATGGTTAAATCTCTATGTTTTTATACTTTCATATTTTAATCTCCAGATCTTTTCAATTGAATCGCCAAATACTGTTACAGATTCTTTAAAAAAAACTATTAATATATAATTTTTCATAACATATAAAAGGTAAAAAATCTCTTCAAGAGAATATGTTACACTTAACATGGTCATCAATGTACAATTACTATTATGTAGTTTATAATATTATATTTATTTATAAGATAAGATGGCCACAAATTGGGTGTTAATATTTTTAATAAATTTAATGATTTAATGAATGCTTAAAAAAACAGAATTTTTCTCGGATAATGTAACTCGAACATTTATGGATTATATGTTAAATTAGATCAACAACACAAAAAAGTTGAATACTGCACAGTTTCCTGAAATAAATGGTGGGTTTATTAGCTGCCTACCCCCAGACTGTTGATATTTCATTTATTATTCTATCACGCACCCTCATATCGAGCACCGGCACCTGCTGACTTATTGGCTTATCTTATCTCCTTACTAACGGTGAGCCGTGTCCGACTTGAATATAAATTGCCGTGTTACAAAAATATATTATTAGTCATAATATAATTTATAAATTATCCATTCAGGCCACAAGGGCTCTAGGAAACAATATTGATCACAATGCGATCCCATTGTATTTGGATATGAGCTCGTATATTGTCTGCTCTTTGTTCTCTGAAGGCTTGATATAATGAATGGCAATACAGGCAAAATGGATTAAATATCACGCTGTGCGCTGAAAATTTAAGGCTTTGCTAAATGAAGAAGGCGCTTCTCGAAAAGCATTATGTCGTGACCTAGATTTCACAAAGTTAGCAACGTTGGACATGGGCACTGAATATATTTTAATCGCAGTGAATATCATAATAAACTATTGGGTCTACTGAAAAGTTCTGTAAAGATCATGTTAGAGCAAAATCCTATTTTGATAACATCGGAGATTGCAGAAAGGCTTGATTTAGCTCAACAAACCATTTCGGATCATATTCGGAAACTAGGATTGGTGTGGAAATATTTGAGATCGAGTCATATGCACATCTCTACTTGCACCAAACAAAATCGAACCCTTCTTAAACCGGATGATAACTGGATATGAAAAGTGGATTATCTATGAAAACATCGTAAGGAGAAGAGCATATTGTGAATCCGGAAAACCTGTCCCCTCCACCTCTAAACCGAAGTTGAGCCTGAGTAAGAGAAAGTTGTGTATATGGTGGGACATTCCAGGACTAATGCAATTTGAGCTGTTGAAACCGAATGAAAAGCTAAATTCGAAGAGGTACTGTCAGCAATTGGATGATTAAAAAATAGCACTCCAAGAAAAGAGGCAGGTGATGTTCAATAGAAAGGATTTCATACTGCTTTGGGGACTCGTCAGAAACCGCAGAGCTAGGTTGGGTAATTCTGTCGCATCCACCATACTCCCCGGACCTAGCAGCCTCCGATTATCACTTGTTTCTGTCCTTAAAAAAATTTTTGCAGGACAAAAAATTCAAAAACGATATCAGACAAGCACTGGTTCAATTTTTCGTTTCTAGAGATTAGGCATTTGTTAAAAATGGGATATACAAATTGACATCGTGCTAGCAAGAAGTCATGAATATTGATGGAAATTATATTATTAATAAAATTATTATTTTGTTTTATTCTAAAAACGGATAGAACTCTCCGCTAGACCCAATATATTTCGGCGAAAAATCGGATTTGTTATCCAAACCAGTTGATATTTGTAGCCGGGTTGACTATTCGAATCAGATATCCGTAATCTGATTACTGCAGCCGCTCTGTTGAAAGAGCCAAACGCTTGCTCCACTTAACAATGTTGACGCTATCTAGATGTTCCGCGTGCCACTCTGTCTCTATTGCCATATAAAATATATTTTCAATGTACACATATTCTTCGATTTGCACGGTAAACAGGTTATGTCAAGATATTAGATAAGATATTTAATAAAAAAAAACTTTATTAGTCAATATTAATTGTGTATCCTTTAAAGTAACTCATGTTATAATGTCTTTAGCTTCACAGTGTTAAAAAAAAACATCGTGGTTTACTTATTTTAGTTTTTAAGATTAATAAAAATGCACAAGGGGTCTTATTCAACGAATATAAATGCTGAAGAAAATTGTATTAATTTCAGACAAAAAATCTTTTCAGAAATATAAAATCGATGAGCACAACAATTAAGTAATCATTCGATATGCCTACCAAAAGATATATCAGCGACAAGTGCTCGAAACAAGAACTTCACTCCACTAAAAATCAACGGAAAAAAATAGTTTCTAGTATTTAAAAACCCGTCTTATTTAAAAAAAAAATAACAAACATGTGAATCATTTTAATAATGGGATTACGTAAAATATGTTAGAACCTGTTGAAATCAGTTAGATTTACAACTAGTGTTATGGCTTGTAGGTAACGACTGATCTTAATTAGTAGTCGTATAGGTGTCTGACGAAAACTATGAATTCGTGGAATTCCTTAGAACATTGGCCAGGTGGTAAGAGGAAGAGACCCATTACCTCCCCATGTTTTATAAAAATATGGATGTAGGTAGTTTGGCATGTAGGAATTAATTTAATGCCACCTCTTCTTCGTTAAATAAATATTATAAATTTTAATCGGACTAAAATAATATTAAAATTAACCAGTGACGTGGTTTGACACTAGAGAGAATATTAGTGTGAGAGACTCATTTAGAATCCTAGTCGTATAGCGCTTTTGGAATATTTCTGTTATGCCATCGATCCATCGTAGTCAAACAAATAAGCTTTTTCCAACTATTTAACAATTTTTAAATACCGTCAGAATAAGATTTAGTAAATCTGGCTCTTTTTCATTTTTTTTTTGAGTCGTGAAGCGATTACATATTATTATATATTTTTTTTTATATATAAGATATTAATCCACTTTCCTTCATTTCTGAGGATCGTGACCATGTGCATTATATGGAGGACCATGGTGTGGTTTTTTCATGGGAATATATATAGTGTAGTGGTTTCCCGTTGCCTTCTGCGTGCGGTTTTATACTGAAAGAGCGCTGCTGCCACTTTCAGTTTATATTTTTGACAATTATTTTTTTTTGAAATGAAGGTCGTCAGCCTTCATTCCACCCCTCTGTTGACCAGCGTCACTCAGAAGTATTCAGAATGGTCACCCATCTGAATACTATCTGCGCTTATTGGCAATAACTTTAACAATCATAATTTGATTGTAATTACCTCTAAGCTATGACGGGTATTCTTTTTCGTTATTAATGATAATCTTTTTATCTAAAAAGTAATGCATAGATCTTAAAAATGAATAATCAGAAGAAGCCAAATTAGTACTGTGAAGAATAATTTTCCACCCAAGCTTAGAATTATTTAACATCCAAATTTTCGAGTTGCGAGTTAATTTTTGAGATACTTCAATGAATTCTTCAGTCGTAATTGTTTAATACCATAAGGAAATACTTCGTGTTAAATTATGCCTTTTGCACCCCATGGTACATTCAAAAGCATTTTTTTCTGTTAAACTTAAAGCGCTAGGGATAGGTTCTTCTACCTACCCATTTGAAAGCTATTGACGATCACATCATTGGTTTGAAAATAGCATCTACTTCCACTATCCGGTCACTGAATGTGATAAAAACGCAGTGTTAGTCCCTTTTTCTATTAAATCGTCAAATATCCTCGCACTTGGTTTCATCCATTAGATCGTGCGATATCCATACGCCCTATTTCCCAATGTTACCAATTTTTTTAGATGTTTTGCATACTAGATTTTAAGTATTCGGGCTTGTCAGCAAATTGTCGTAGAGTCACCATTAGATTTGATTAGATTTCTGTATGAACAACGTCATCATCTTTTTTTACATGGAAAATCGTTTTTAAGATTAAAAAATAAATTATTTGCAACTTTGACATTAGGAATGTAAAAAAAAAATTAAGATCTATAGATGTCAATTGATGAATTAAACGTATCTTGTTGCACCAAAGACTTATGCAATTTTCATTGAGCCTATTATTTAGTAAATCTTAGATATTTAACAGCATTTTCTAGTTTTCTTATGTGATCCAAAAATTTAGATGAGGCTCTAATCGTCTGAACATTTGGAAGTGGAATAGCACAACTATTTCCCACTTTTATATTTTCATTATTTGACAATCACTATTAAGATATTCTATGAGAGATTAATGTACATTAAAGTACTCTTTCACCTTAGAGTAGAATAAAATTATGCTGCGAAAATATTGCATTTTTTTTTTCTTGACTCATTGCATACGGGGATTGTGGATTCCACGTCAAAGACGTTTTTGTGTATGTCCGGGGCACGCATATCTACTCGTTTGATCGATTGAAAATTTCACAACGTTTAGTTTTTTAATATATTATTTTTTTGATTAGATACTTGATAGTTGTAACAATACAAAAAATATATTGTGCATATAAAACCATTTATTAAAAATATTTAATGGCACTTTTAGCAAGTAGGATTATTTTACACACAAGCTTTCTATATAAATATTCAACATTCAAATGACCATGTTTTATAAAAAATTCAATTCGGCCAGTTTCCAAAAAGTTTGGTGCCTCCTGCTATAAGATATAAATATTTTTTCAAGTACAAGTAGTTAAATTTGCGGCACAACATCTTGATTAATAAAAGAGTTATGATTTTTTTTTAAAAAACGACGTTTCTTAAAATATTGGCAAATTCGATTCGCCTCGTAGGCAATGAATTAAATTAGAAAAAAAATACTAATTAGTGACAAAACTAATAATAATTAGTTATACTTTTAGTTTTACTAATTTCTGTATTTACTTAATGAAAATCATATTTTTTTTATCTTGATGCAATTATATTTATATAAACATTTTTTATTTTAATTTTTTCACTTCCCCTTTTCTAAAGTACGTGATCAAATTACGCTTTTTTGAAGACATGGTTTTCTTAAAAGGATGCTGCGAGCGGCTCCTTTGCATTCAATTTATTTAGAGTCGTTGGCCTCCGCCCCTTTGCGTACCAGCGTCACTCAGAACTCCCCTGAACAGCATCCTTCCGAATGCTCTCTGCACTCATTACAAAATAGATTCGTTGCTACCTGCGAACTGACTATATGTGGCCCATCGAATGCCGAATCCGATTACGTTCCGTCATAAGGTGTAGATGATTCATCTCATAGATGGTCTGATTGGTATTCAGCAAGAGTATTAGCAGCATTTAGCGTGTACGCACAAGACACGAGCACATGCGATCCGCACGCTTTCATCTCGGGATTAACAAATTTCATAAGCAGCGATCCCGTAAACCGATATTATCGAAAGACGAGCACTAACACACTTCGCACACACACAAACAATTAACCCATTGACACAATGGGGGGCCCGGGGGTCGCTCCGTCGATTCGAACGATTCGCCAAAACTAAGTCGGCTAGACGAAGGGGTTAGGGGTGTATCGCTGACCCATTGTCATGAGCCACAACCTACCATTTGACACAAAACATGAATCGAATTAAACTTCAATCAGAATCGACACAAAGCGAGCCCGAACGCTGTAATCTGTTAGTGTGGGGCGGAGCCCTACTAATAACTGACTGAGGGTGGCTGGGGGGAGGAGCGGGTGGTGCGCCGGGGCTTAGCAGACATGGCCCCGAGTGTTTAGTATGGTAATAAGGTCGTATTCACATCACTACTGCTACATAACTACACGTTACACAACTTTCTCGTGCTTTGAGCTGCCGGGGGAAAGGATTTCTATTCCGTTTTGGCATGGTTTCCGTCGCTAATGCATCGAGTTCCCCATTGTCCGCAGGTACGGATGCCGTTTCAATGCGAGAATTATGAAATATTTGCAATTATACGTGTTTTACTGCGAATTAGTTATGGATGAAAGCGTTCGTACGTCGTCGAACAGGCGAATCACTTGTCAATAGGTCCTACACGCTAGTACATTTCCTTTGATCGCTCCGAGTGCTCTCGGAAAGGTCGGTCCAGAATAATTGAGTGGGAAATCGTTCTTCTTTTAATTTCCAGTCGTTTCTACTTCCCCGGTTTCTCATGTCTACTTGTTATAAATAAATGTCTGGAGCACGCTGTAAGCTGCTTTGCGTCTGGCACAGCGTCCCAATCAATATGCGATTACAATTCTTTTGTGAAATATATATATAAATATATATAGATACACAATTCTTCTTTGTTTATCGTTCAGGCACTTGAAACATAATTGATCATCGAGTAGTGAAGCGAACTTCCTGGAAATCTTAATACAATATTTGAAAAAAAATATATCATATTTAATTTATTCTAAAATTAGACGTATATATTTTTTTTTATTATCGTAGATGACGTGTTTCAGACGTATATTTCAGCGTTGCCCGCAGGATCGCGTGTGACTTGTCATCGAATGATATGAGCCGGGGTATCAAGGGGGAAAGTTGGCATGAAAGAAAATTGCGGGCAAATTTCTTTCATTTGTACACAAACGTTATCTTAAATACAATCGAGATCCGTCTCTTGTTTTGCCAACGGGACTGGCGCACTTTATCCCCGGGGATATATCATAAAACTTTCTCCTTTCACTCGTCCACCCTGATATATTGCTCTCCTCCTCCAACGTAAGAAAGCAGGAGAGGCACGTATTTCTTATTAGAATCCCCCCGTCTGCTCTCACCTGTCCAACTTTTGGCGAAGATAAGGGCCTAGTCGTGTCAAACAACAAAACATGTCTTTCAAAAAAGAAAAGAAAGGAAAGGAAGGGAAAAAAGGACAAAGACCGAGACAACATTTCGCGTGATGTGTCAACATTTAACCCAGCATCAAAAGGTTATTTAAAGAATTTAATATTCTAAAATTTGAAACGACAAAGGAACGATCTTGCCACGACTCATCTCATATTTATATCCATAAACCGATGTACACACCTATTTTATTAATTTAAAATATTAATATATTATTATTAGATTGCTAAATCTTGACATCATGATATGGATCGCAGTTTTCCAAATCAGATTTATTGTAAAATTTGCGATGAAACGTTATTCGAAATATAATATAAAAAAAACCTGTTATCATATTTCCAAAATTTTGAGTATTTTCTGGCCTTTCGACTCATCTTTAAATACAATGAAATGAATCGTAACAGTCTATATAAATAATGCAACAAAAAAATATGCACCTTTTATATTCTATTTTTTTTATGATGATAAAAACAATTTTTATTTGCGGCACACCTTAGTTTTAAAATTTTTAGAGCGGTCCTTCAGCTAAAACGTTTGCACAATCCTGATTTAAAAACCATGTCACAAATTTGTTGCATTTGTCTAAAAAAGTCTAAAGAATAAATATTATAAATAATTATTGATCTTCATTGTCCGCAATTGCGAAAAAATAATAAAAAACAACAATATTCGCTGCTGTTGCCACGTCCATGATGTTATTTCTCGCTCGCATCCGATACTATGTGCCGAGTGCCAGTGAAACGTGCAAATGACACGTGCTGCGAGAGCTCTGTCTACGGCGGAACATCGCCGGGTGTGCGTGTCATTTACGCATTATATCGATTAGTAGAAAAATCTCGACGTTATTACAAACAACAGCAAAAACGAATTAAAATTATTTGTAAGGTATTTTTTGTAGAAATTTATCTCCAAAGTGTTATGTTGTATTTTTCGACCAAATCTTGGTGGTCAGAAAAATTAGTAAAGTTATTCCCTGAATCAGTAGGAATAATTATATATATAAAGATATCGATTTTGGTTTCAAATATTTAAAACGGGTAATTGAAACTAAACAAATGCACCTAAATTAGATCCACTTAAGTCAATGATTAACAGTTGGAGTAATTATCTCAGAAATTGCATCTTTATAGTGCAGCGATGGCTAACCTTTTGAGTTCGATGTGTAATAATTCAGAAAAATATAATTTTACTAGGGTACCATGTCGTATTTAGAAATACAATCGATTTCATTTAATTCGGACACCAGTTTATTCGGACGTCCGGTTAATTGGACAAAATCATAATGAACAGAAACTAAATAAAAGAACTCAGTAATATAGTAATTTAGTTCGGTTATCTGTGACACGTTTCCATTTAATTGGGAGAGAGAATAGTCTTTTAAAATCAATAATTGTTATTCAGCATGGTTTTTTTTGAGAAATATTGAATAATCATATAAAATATTAAATCAATTGTGATATCCTAATTGATTATAAAATTTTTGAACTTATAATTTTGTGATATTTGTAGTTTAACTCTTAACATTAGTGACTTTTTTATTGCCAAATTACATTTACTAAATCCTCAATTAATAGTTGGTATTTTAGAAAGCCGAAAACGTCCCAAAATCGTTTTTGGCGATACTCTTTTACGTTTTCCAATTTTTGCGGATTTTAAAGTTTATATTTTTAAGTTCAGTTGATTCATATGAAGAGATGGATCTGTAAAAAACATTAATGTGTTGAAAAAAGTTGAAAAATCCTTACCATTGTGTCTGAATACTAAGAAATACCGCAATTTTTACAAAACTCTCCACAAATCGCTCAAATATTTTTCCTTGGCTCTGCTATCTTACATTATTGATTATTAGCTATAGATTAAATGATCTCTTAATAACTCACATTTCTTCTACCTTATTAGGTGCCTAACCTGTCTCAAGGTCTAAAATTTAGACCTTGAGACAGTAGATAGTACAGGTAACTTTAAAACGTTTTAAAACGCATTTATAAATCGAATACGATTGATTTTTGCAGTTAAATGAACTGTTCCATGATTAAAAATATCGTTTTTCTAATGATAGTAAAACTGAAAATTATTTAAAGTCTAAACTTATATTTCATCTATGAAAGGTATTAAAAATCAGCATCAAAAGTGAGAAATAGTTGCAAATAATAATGTTTTTTTTTTGTATCGTGCATTGGGTTTATATATTTTTACGTATAAAATGCAATCTCTCAGCATTTTTTTTATGTAATACCGATTTGTTGTGAGAGTTTCATCCTGTAAGCAGCTTAATTATTTCGTTGCATGAGTACTTTGCGTATATTATTACTAAGGATTATTCTGTTCGTGGTACACCATTGTCGGATAGAACAATGCTTTCCAATACAATATGCGCATATACGGAATTATCGTTTTATATGTTTTAAATTTAATAATGCGATAACTAAATATTTGCGTCGTTTGCCGCTAAAATTAATTTTGTATGATTTTGGGTAATTACGTTAAATCTTCAATACAAAGGCGCGCGTCTTCCCCCAGGGGCCTCCTCCGCAGATGGAACAATGCGATGGTCAAATTAATGTAGGACAAGCCATTTAACATGGAAAGTTGCCTCAACAATGCCGTACAACAAAAACGGATGGGTCCAGGACCACTCAATGTCCCGTCGTTAAGATAAAACCCTGCTGGGACAACTCTGAATTTTTAGGGGGTGGATATTCAGAACGGGGATGGGTGGAGCCACCCATCCTCTCTCCGGACTCAGGTAACCGAAAAAAATGTATTCCGCCATTGAAAATTATGAATCAATCCAGTTTCCCTAATAAAATACAAGTCGTAATAAGAAAATATATTTTCTATATAGAATAAAACTGTTCTTGTCTGTATTAAGGGTAAAGATATAATCAATTTGGGGCATATCGCATATATTATTTATTTATTATACGAGATTTGATCTGAAATATGCTGATTTTTTTTAATGTATCATCGAAAGAAGTGTTTTCTATTTAGTAATTTTATTTGAAATAAAATATGTAATTATATATCAATGCATGATCGATCGATTTTTCTGATTATTACAAAAATTTTTAGAGATTTTTTTCATTCTTAGATTATGGAATCGGTTTATTAAAAATGAAAGGAAACGTATATGCGGAGAATGTTGTCGGAGGCTGTGCCCCGCGGGTCGGTCGCTGAACAAAGCCTGTAATTTAATAACATTTAAAGAGGGTTGTTTACATGATAATTTCACAAAGAGTCTGCTTATTTTGGAAACGTATTAATTGGCGTTAATGAGAATTAAATTGTTACCAGAGCCCACCTGGCCATTTAATCATATTTTTGGACCACGGAAATGGCCGTCGAAAAATATAAACGCCGACGCTTATTTGCATTGTGTCAGTACATTCGGGCATTTTTATTTTGAATATACTCCGGAAAATTATGTACTGTCTTTGGAAGAAAGTTTTGCAGACATTTTATTTAGAGCACGTGTTGATATAATATTTTTCATGAGATGTAGTTGAAGATCGGCTTCGTGACCTCGTTTCTTCGACGACGTTTCTCCATCGTTTCAAGATTGAGATATGAATAAAGCCAGATTTATATGTACATAGTAAGGTCTCTAATATAAATTGCTTTCATTCTCTAAAATTATTTGAATTAGGTCATCTAAGTCGTAACGTGAAATATTAGTGATTTATTTTTAGATTTTTATTAAGAGGAAAGAAATCATGCATTTTTTATTAATGGAAAGTTTATGTTTTCCTAATATATTTTACATATTATTATATAAAACAAAATTTTCATTATTATTATAAACTCTTTTCCAATTTCCTTGCAGTTTTTCACCTTCCTTATTTTTAATTTTTGCAGTTTTTAATGGAAATACTCGTTCTAGTAATTTTCGACTTCAGTTGTATTTTGAAAACGCTTTTTTCTCTTAAAGTGTGCTCTTCAGGTCCATGAACCTGAAGAGAAAGTAATTGAAGTATGAAGGGTGTGGTAGAATTTTCCAGTTTAACTCCAGATTATTATTTTTTTAAGAATTATTCCTATATATGATTTTTATTTTCTTGTTTAATTGTTGACAGTAAACACCTGAAGTTATTGTTAGATCCAGTTTTATTAATTCGTAGAGAATTATTCCCTTTACATCCCACCAATGTATAAAATAACTTTTCGGAGTGTTAAACCAGGCTCAGTAGAACTGGAGTTTGATTAGGAAAAAAATATTACCTTTTCAACTTATGTTATCATAAATATTTCATTTCTCATCTCCAGTTACAATTTGGTATAAAATGGGTCGAATTCTTTATCTCAACAACAAAGAATTGTGATGTCAAAATTGCTATTCTATGTGTTTTACCGATGCGTTGCAAATGTGACTGTGCAAAGGGCCTTAGATATTTGAGTATCTACGATAATTCCTCGATCAAGGATACGACTCGACCATGGATCTCAATAATATATCATTAAATTTAGAAGGTTGTCCAGATTTAGGTGTATCTTTTAGATGTCTATTTCTCGATTTATACCATTGAAAGCCAAATTGACATCTACTTGCCGTCAGCAATTCACCATTAATTCGTTTAATACTTTTAGTGGATTTGCTGATTTTCAGACCCTGGTCGAAAAAATGAAGCATACAATGTCTAATGTGCCCTTCGTCAATTTCTGGTTTCGACATTTTACTCTTAAGACCAATATAAATTTTATTACTCATAAATCTTGTCTGGACACAAACTGCATTCGAACATTAGGCAATAAAATACTAGATTAATTTTAGGTCCCCCTAATATATTTTATATACACTAATAGCACACATTAGATTATCATCATCATCATTATCATCAGTGTTACTGATGCCCTATGGTTTAAAATGTATCCCAATTAAGCGTCTTTGTATTGTATTGTTCCCAAATAAAGCAAAGCTTAGGGTGAAATTATAAAAATAATATTAGGGGTACCGGAAAGAAATCTATTGGTTTTGAATTGGATTTTTTCTAAACTTGTTTTTTTTTTTTAAAAAACTTGAGGTACAAACAAACATTTATGATAACAGTATCTCTAAAAATAGACAGTAAAAAATGTACATACTACCTTTAGAACTTTAAAAATTTATTTCTGAGGGAATTCCTCAAGTCTAGCCTTTATGTAGAGTTGCAATGATTGACTCAGAAATATCTATTTAGTTTTGAATTTACCGTCTCAATTAAACGAAATCGTGTCTCAGATAACCTAAGAAAAATACTATTTGGTTTATATTCTTTGGGATTTGGCCCAAATATCCGAATATACAGATAAACCAGCTATCCAATTAATTGGAATCTACTGTATTAGGTTGGCCCATATATCGAGTAACAGTTTCACCTGATTTTAAAAGCTCATAATAAAGTATGTCTTGAAAATACTACCAGACACCGAGGATATGTTATCATTCATATCCATTTAACTCATTTGTCGCTTAGTATGTATTTTTCATCTATAGTTAATAAATTCTCCAAAAGAGCTTCAAAACGAGACTTCATCAGCTCGTGGGGTGCATGTCGAGCTAATTCACTTTCCCGATGAGATGAAAAGCTCTCGCTACTAAAGTTTTCGATGCATTCATCTTCATTGCTATCTTAAGCGTTATTATACGTGGTTTATTTTCAATCAGCCTCATTAATTTTTGATCATAGAACACAATATGGTGACCATATATTTTGTCTTTTAACTCGAAATCTCCTGAACGATTTTTTTTATCCATCAAAACATGTCCAAATATTAACTGAATCATTTCATTATAATTTTCAAATATATTCAGTGAAATATCCTCGTTTAATTAGCCGTGCCGTGTCGATGATTTTTCTCGAATAACACTTTTATATAAATATAAATCCTACATGTCATAAACTATTTGTATTTGTCTAAAAAAGTATGAAGAATAAATATATAAATAATCATTGACCTTTATTGTCCGCAATTTCGAAAAGAAATTAGAACAACAATATTCGCTGCTGTTGTAACGCGCGCGTTTTTTTCTCGCCTGCGTTCAGTAAGATGTGCCGAGTGCGAGTGAAACGTGCGAGTGACAGCTCAGTTTGCGGAGAGACATCGCCAAGAGTGTTGTCACATACGCGTCTTACTGATTGATCGAAAAATCCAAATATTAACCAAATTATGAAACATATCATGAATATATTTTTTTTAAATAATCCATTTAATAAAAAAATGTCAAGATATTGTTGAGGAATTATCTGAAAGGACTGACGACGTTTCAGACGACGCGGTTGTTTTCATGAGGAATGGATTAAGGGGTGAACTATTATACAAAAAATATCCTTTTCTTAGAAAAATCACCGAGATCATAACTTCAGAGCATCGTACTGAAAACTAAAATAGTTTGAATTTTTTTTGGATTAGAATATAAAAATTACAAAGCTACAAACGTATGCATCAAAATTCTATGACAATTTATGCAAATCAACCTCTTTTATTTATATTTACATAATTAATTAACTTGTGCAATTGTTAAGGATATACATCGCATAAAAATATTATATTTTTCTGAATTATCTTAAAAAAAAACAAGTAATTCATATAGTATCTATATTTAATTTAATAAATTGACCTCGATTCATCGACTGTATTCCGCTTGTAATATTATGAGGTAAAAGTATATATTTTAACACTCAAGCACCCGCTGTTTTCAGGCAAAACTTACACCTAAATCCGTATCTTTTTATCGATCTTGCGATTTTGCGCGGCTCTGTAAAAATGCTTAATAACTTTTTTCCTTTTCCGAGATAATTTGGCCAAAAGCGAAGTATTACACGTATAGTATACTTATATTAGATTATTAGAATATTTAGATAAGAAATAAAATTTTCGAGCTGTGAAAATTATGATTTATTGTATTTTAGACGATAAAAAACAAATAGATATCTTTATGTAGTATGTAGGCAATTTTAGCTTTGTAATAAAGGATTTGACGAATTGTACCACATAGTTATTCCAAAAACGTTATTTTGTTGAATGGATAAACAAAAACCTAAATTCGTCACAGTCAATGTGTAAGTACTGGAAAGTTTTCGATCAAATTAATCTACTATTTCAAGGACAGTTTTCAACCATAAATAAATACATATGTCATATATTTTACAAAGGGCATGAGCAATAGATAGAGCACAATATCCAGTGTGAAACTTTTAAAAGAAAGTCTTTTGTAACGAATTAGATAACACATTTCTTGTGAACCCGCGTTAGTGCGAGACCGGTGTTTACCGTTTACGAAAATTTCCGCACTAACGCGGGACCGGGTCCTCGAGTGTTTATATAAGGTACACAATAGAAATCAATTATTTTTACATGTCGCATATGATATATTTTTTTCGCCCAGAAAAAGTGTATACATAAGCTTTATTTTTCATAAATTTAATTATAATATTAAGAATAAAAATTCGGCGTTCACTTTAATCTATATATTTACAAAACACTCCAGGCAAATGTTAAAATGAATAATGTCAATAGTTATTACTTAGTTATTCTTGCATTTAGGTTAGTTTATTTTATCCCTGTACAGTTTATGGGAATATAATTTCTAGACTGTTCATTATGCGAAGCATCCGGCTTCAGAAGGATGACAATTCCGATACATTTCGACATTGATTAGTACAAATGTCCAAAAGCCCGATGCAATCAGGAAAGTTGGGTCGGTCCACGCGGGCCAAATGTAAATACGACTGTCCCGGAATGTACACGGGAGACCGCCCTAGGGTCAATACTAATAAAGAAGTCCCACGGGGCCATAACTCAAACTAGCCCCAATATTGGACCAATCCCAGATAAGAAACGGTCCACCACTACACGTGCAGACCCCCGCGATTATTGACCGTATAATTACTGCCGGTAATAATTTTGCATTTTTAAAGGATATTTTATTTTTATGTATCGGTGATAAACTCGTGAAAAGATTACCTGAAATAAATCCGGGTCTAATAAAGATAGAGCGTTCGTGTACCCGCCCATGTGTTTCGGCAATCCCTGCGGGAACTCCCGACAGGTAAATTGAACTACCTTTTCCATAATCTATATTTGGATATACGCCTTTATACATATATGATATATAAAAAAAATAATATAATATTAAATCCATTATTTAACGCGTTCGCCATTGTCATATCGCGGATTTAATATTGCCCAAAAATATGTATTTCGTTATTAATGATTTATTAAAATTAAAATTGTATTGTTGGGCACAAAATTAATATCGCGCTGTAACAGAATACAAATATCCAAAGACCGCAACCACGGTTTTCCCATTGAAAAATTATTCGATATTAAAGGATTTCATGAGCTATATTAAATTCCGTCGGTCGGAAATGTTATCGAGTTTTGCAAAATATTCGCAACATAATCGTAAATTTAATGTGACGGGATTCGAATACGCTCTATTTATATATATATTTTTTAATTTTTGTTTTGCAGGTTTGCAACAAGATATTCGGTAACGCTTCAGCCCTGGCCAAGCACAAGTTGACGCACAGCGACGAGAGGAAGTACGTCTGCTCGATGTGCTCTAAAGCCTTCAAGCGGCAGGACCACCTGTGAGTATCGATTCAAAATTTTGTTTTCGACAATTCGAGATGAGCAATCGCGGCTTTGCATTCAAAGGATAATAATTTGCGAGCGGATATTGGCGGCAAACTTCAAAGGAGTCAGCTAAATTGGGTAATCGGCAAACCCCACCACTTGAATCAGCATCAATTACAAACTGATTCCCCTCGAATAACAATACATAGCCGGCGAAAATTATCGAATTATATTACGCAATGAAAAACTTAACAACTCGAATGAATTCATTTATTCCTGAAACTCTCGATGCACGTATCATCATACTTACAATGAAATGACATTTAAAAAAATATTTCAGAAAAAACCACATAATATTACTCTGTTATATAATTTTCCTCGTTGTCTATGATCTTTCTCCATAACATAGGCAACTTTTTAATTCCATTTTCGTAAAACTCTGGCGGGTTTACTGTTAAAATATGAATCCAGGTGATTTTTCACCTGTTCAACATTTGCAAATCTTTCATCATGAAGTGAATGTTCCATTGATTAAAATACATGATAATTGCTATATCAGGTAAATACGGTGGATGTGGCAGAAGTTTCAAATCTAGTTCTCTGATTTTGTCCTGGGTGATTTTTGCTGCATGAGGTCTTGCATTATCATGCTGTAAAATTATCCTGTTGTTGTTAACCAGAACATATCGTTTTTTAGTAACTCCGCTGAAATCTTTCCTAGATTGGACACGAAATTATAACTCTGGTGTAACTGACCTGATTTTAATAATTCATAGTAGATTATACTTGGCTCTCACCAAACACATAGCAAACTTTTTTTTTTAATAATGATAATGTTGTTGGCCGAGGAGTAGGCACAGGTATCTATTATGGGAATAGCTTCATTTTTTTCTTCTGGAATTACCATAAAGGACCCATTTCTCATCCCCAGTAATAATTCTTCTGATGGATCTGGCTCGATGTTCGGGCAATAAAGATGCACAGATTGTTACTCGTTGCTCCAAGGCCGTTGGGGAGAGATCGTGCAGTACCCAAATTCATTGCCTTTTTTTTCCCCAACCTTTTCAAATGATCTTGCACAGTTGTTATTGGACAGCCAAGATCATGTAACAATTCCTTCCACCAATGAATTTAAGGTGTCATCGTAGATCTTCCTGTTTTGCTTTGTCCATTAACTCCCTATCACCACTTTTGAACTTTTTAAACCATCTAAAGCACTTTTTTCAGTTTCATGACGTCTCCATAAATATCACAGATGGTTTGTGTATCTTCTTTCGGCTTTAATCCCTTTTCAAATAAAAACAGCATGAAATACCGCATATGTGTATCTTCAATCTCAGGCTTCTGCAATTTTCTACTACGGCAAAGAAAATAAAAAAAAATGTAAAAATGACAAGAGTAAAAACAGAGCTTTAAAATGATATCAAATACGACTTGCTAGCTCAACGGCAACCAGTGACAAACTGGTTTTAAAGTGACGCGCTGGAAAAAAAGACGATTTTTTCCGTTTTACCAAATATTATTAAAATATACATTTTTTATATTGTCCTAGTGCAAATTTTGACATTAAAAATAAACGACGAAGGGAGAAGGTAGTAAAAATGAAAAATGAGGTGTTACGGATTTAAGTTGGAGCAATATCGACTAAATAATTAGTACAATTTAAATAGCAGTACAGTCAGATACTCTTGATTGAGTGCAAAAACACTTAACTGGGTTTCTGAATACCATATCATTTATGTGATGAAAGCAAACCTGTACGGGTTAAAATGTGTCTAATATTAATAAAATTAAAATTAAATTTAACATTTCTTCGACATCTTGTGACAGGGGATAAAAAATGGGCTGTATACTCGTGCCATATCGCAAAAACGCTGAAACTGAACCTAATGGTTAAAAGGGTACTTTTGACATGGTGGTAGTTTGGAGGTGGAGTTTTTGGTATGGTGGGATTGTAAAGGAGTTCATATATATATTTTTAACATTTTCGCAGACACTTGAAAAATGTTAGTAATCTTTGGCCAATGAGACTCAGTAAGAGGAATGGCCTGACGAATTAGACGCAGTAACTAAAAATGCGTATTGGGTTGAAACAAGTTCTAACTTTTATACAAAGGCTAGTAAAGTAGCTTATTTTGCTGGAATTGGACGGATGGATAAGTTACCACTTCCTCACCAGATAATTCTTCGTCGGATAAGTTTTATGTGGATGAGACTGTCCACTATATTATCGATATCACGTTATTGTCGAACTCCATATAAGTCCGTTTTGGTAGGATTTTTTTCCCAGCCATCAATAGTACTGTGCACAATAATATCTTCTACTAGTGTTTCTGCTCCAGCTGTGCCAAGACTCTATACCTTAACATTTTAAGATCTTCTTGTCGTTCTAATTTTATTAATAATATTTGTATGAGATTTTCGCGGTAGTAATGATTAAAAGCACAGATTATTCCCGAGTCTAGTGGCTGCAGATTGACTAGTACATTTTGGAGGGGAAAAGGCTAATTTTATATTCCTGAGTGTTAAATTAGTTAAATAAACAGGGCACCTATCTAGGAATAAGATTTTTATCTTTTCTTTGCTCATTAGAACATTTTTTATTATTAATTTTAAAGTTATCATTTATAATATATTAATTTCAACCATTTTAAAAAGTAGCGCATTCAATTAAATATGTTTATAAATTTTTCAAACGTAATTTGCGGGAAATAAAAACCGTAAAAGCGGATACTAAGTGTGCTTAAATAAAGAGGGATTTTTATAAACAGAATTTCACTGTATTTCGATAATGTAAGTAAAACGCAACTGAGCTAAGTTAGTAGTTGGATAGGTGTCCGAAGAATATTATGAATTCGGGGAATTCTTTATAACACTAGCCAGGGGTAAGTAAATGGAATGCCATCTATCCAATGTTGCATAAATAATTATAAAACAAATATTATAAATTTTAATTCAACTGAAATAATATTAAAAATTAACCAGTGTCGTGGTTTGACACTAGGGGGAATATTAGTGTGAGAGACTTATTCCCCTTGAATCTTCAGAATCTTTATATGGGGGAATGGCGCTTTGGAATCTTTCTGTTATGCCATCGTATTCAAACAGATACCACACGATATTGTGAGATCTCATATAACTAAAATTATAGGATTGTAATTATTCTATCATACTCACCCGATCTTGCTCCATCGGATTTTCATTTATTGAGGTCAATGCAGCACTCTTTATGGCAAAAATTTTAGGGATAACGAAGAAGTTAAAACGGGTCTCTATGTCTATTTTTTAACCAAATCAAAAGATTTTTATGCAAATGGTATCTTTTATATTTAATATAATATATAAGTTGACTTTTTATCTTATAAATGCGATATATTCACATTTTATGTCAATCATTATTTTTTAAGCTGTAATGCTTTTTGGTATAAAAGCTATTAAAGCTCTGAATATTTGGAGCTAATTTTATTTTATTAAAGGTAATTTCCGGAATTCTTTACCTCATATACTGAAAAAAAATCGTGTATTCGATAATTTGTAGAATATTAAAATCAAGATGGCTACATTAATCTGAATCTAATTAATCATCAAATAATTTTCATAACCGTAATTATTTTTTTTTATTTTTGAGTGAAATATTTCACTTATAAATATTATTATATAAAAAAATACGCTCAATCTTTGTATTTTTGTCAATATTAATTTTATCTGTCCCATCAAAGTAGTTTCCGATTTTTCTCTAGTCATTCTTCCATTCAGCGATCTGATAATTTAATTAAACAGAGGTACCGGATGAAGATGTCGTTTTGACATAGTACGTTTTGACAGCCGATTGTGGTTCAGCTATCCATCTGTTAACATGTTTTTAACACCGAAATTTTTAATTTATTTATTTTAAAGGGATTTGTTTCAGATAATTAATTTATATGAAAATCATAAAATAATAATTCACCGATACATATTTGATAATTTCAACGGTAGATTAAATGAAATTAAAGCTGAAGTTTTGATTACAAAAATAAGCCGCTTAGAATAAGGGTAGAAAAAGTGAATAATCTTGCGTGGTGAAATCGAGGAAAATTCGACCAAATCAATTCATCAGATTACAGATACACTCCAGTATTTAATTATATTTAAAAAAATCGGAATCTGAAAAAACATCACAGTTTCTTAAACATTTTGTTACATGAGATATACAGTGGATCATTTACTGAAACCACTGTCGCAAAAATAATGGTTTTCAAATGTACCTATAGCAAAATTCAATCCCAAAATCCGAATATAATGGTAAATAGTGCACTTTTATCTGTATGATAGGATTGTAAAGGAAATATCCTTTATGAAGTGCTTCCACTAGATTAAACAATAATGGCCGAATTCCACTGCAATAATTTTGATCTTTGGAATGAGGTGAAAAAAAATAAAATACTGACAATATTCTGAAGAAAGCAAAACGTTTATCAACATGATAATATCGAATTTTATACGGTAAACACTACGTGGGATGGAATAAAGATGTTTAACCGGAGATTTATTCTTCGCCCACCTTATTCATTTGATCTTGCTCCATCGAACTGTCATTTGTTCAGGATAATGGAAATTCATTTATCTAGAAAAAAATGGTAAATGAAGACGAAGAATGCATCGATAAACGGAAACAAAGAATTATATTTTTCATGATTTTCTATTCAATAAAAAACGAAATTTTCGTTCCGTCCACTTAAAAGCTTTCCATCGATTTTTCATTGGTCTGAAAATCTCCAATTATATAAGTGTTTTTAACTTTTCAAGCTTTTTGAGAATGAGCACATGCTTATTATATCAATACATGAAATTCAAAGCAACAATTTTCAACACATACTATTCGTATACTAAGTATTTTTAAATTTTTAAAAAATCTCAGTTAATCGGAGCAGTTGTAAAAATAATAAACTAGAAATTAAACCAAAATAAAATCAGACTCTTGTTCTTGGAAATAAATTGTTATTAACTCTAGATATATTAACCAATACCTTGATTAACTGTGTTAAAAAAAATTATATCAACTGTTATCCTTATAGAAAAAAATATTATTATGGAAACCATCAAAATCATAAATTTTGTTATTTTTTATTACAATCTCATGTGTATGAATCGGCTTAGAAATCAGATCCTTTGAATGACTTTAATAATATTATCAACGCCGTAGAATAAGCTCTTGCAGTATGTGTAACTTGTACGTTTCACTCGCACTCAGCACATCGTACCGGACGTGAGCGAGAAAATAAATCACGCCCGTGGCAACAGCAGTGAATTTTATTGTTTTTATTATTTTTTTCGCAATTGCAGACAATAATACGTATTACGAGTTTTTTTATACAAATAAAAAAAGTTTGTAACATGTGGTATTTATATTAACACTCAGAGACCCGGTCCCGCGTTAGTGCGGAAATTTTCGTAAACGGTAAACACCCGCTCCCGCACTAACGAGGACTCACACGAAACATGTTATCTAATACGCTACAAAAGGCTTTCTTTTAAAGTTTTACGACTCGACACAGTGCTCTTATCTATTGCTCTGCATGCCCTTTGTAAAATATATGACATATGTATTTATTTATGGCTAAAAACAGTCCTTGAAATAATAGATTATTTGGATCGAAAACTTTCCAGTACTTACACATCAACTGTAACGAATTTAGTTTTTTGTTTATCCATTCAACAAAATAACTTTTTTGGAATATGTATGTGGTACAACCCGTCACATCCTTTATTACAAAGCTACAATTACCTACATACTACATAAAGATATCTATTTGTTTTTTATCGTCTATAATACAATAAATCATAATTTTAACAGCTCGAAAATTTTATTTCTTATCTAAATATTCTAATAATCTAATATAAGTATACTATACGTATAATACTTATTTTTTGACCAAGTTATCTCGAATAGGAAAAAAGTTATTATGCATTTTTTACAGAGCCGCGCAAAATCGCTAGATCGATAAAAAATGCGGGTTTAGGTGTAAGTTTCGCCTGAAAACAGCGGGTACTTGAGTGTTAAAAGTCATTCGAGAAAAATTAAAAACTTGAGGTCCTCAATAGATCCCATCGGCAAGACTAGGTTAATAGTATTATTAATTGGTTAAAACAGATGTTTTCGAAATATTATCATATTTATTCCTTATACATTTACATTTAGATTGGGAATATTTCCTAGCCAAGTGAATTAATTTAATCCTGATATTTCTTTATATTCCGAGACTTCTGGTTGAGTAAGGTTATTTGTAAAAAAAATCGAATTGATTTTATTAGACCTACAATTCGGTTTAATCAAGATTAATCCATCGAAAACAGATAGATTAGAAGAGATTACTGTTGTTGGGAGTTGTTAATACTCCACCATGAAATAAAATGGATTTTTATTTAAAGCAAAGTCAAATAATTATTTTTCAGGTCATTAATAGTTTTTGATGATTTACCAGAATAAGAATCCATTTAAATAGGTTATCAATATTATTGCATTTATAACAGAGCTTAAAAATATATACTTTAAAATAGTCGTTTCGACAGCTTGTGTATTAATAAATTGTTCAGGTTCCTGGGTGTTTAATTAAATACAAGTAATTTGTTATTATTATATGGATAGCCCACTCCTCTCGCATATATTTTCCGTTACACAACACAGTGTAATTTTATACGAATTTAATTAAAATCGCCATAATGTGGAATTAATCCGGTCGCTCCGGGCCGAGATCAAGTTGGTCCCCGGCTGGGGCCCTATTGCAAAAATGAAATCCTTCGTTAGCCCTTAAAACTTTTTTGATGGAACATCTCATCCTCGGAGATATAAATAGATTATGGCCTTTGTTCAGTCAATTTTATCGTTTCGAAAGCCAGGACGTGAGTATATTCGAGGAAACCTTACTCCTCCCGATGGATGGATTAGGTTTTGACATTTTGGTACGACCTCTCACCCCCTTTTCGTCCTCCCACTCCCAGTACCGCCCCCCTCGCCTCTCCTGTCTCCCCCGCCTACCACTCACTTACCTGCTGTATATAAAATCAATATTTGATACAAGTATTTCTGCTTACGAGCTTGTGCCATACAACAAACAGCATTGCCCTCCTGAAACTCGTTAAATTTTCATGTATCCCTCTCATGGCGTGTTGCGTGTGTCTAACCCGGTTAATAACGTCGTTGGCCAAGATGACGGCCATCGAGGTGTTGCCTAATACCATTCGGAGATAGCCGGACGATTTAATTTATTGACAGCAATGGTCTCCGAATGGCCGCGGCGTTTCTTCTCAATACTTTGCCTCGTTATTTTGATGACCGCTTGTTTCCCTTTGATCATTCACTAGCCGGAAAGTTTAACGTGTCCCATTTATTTCATTTTTTTTTCTTTTAGGAAAACACATAAAACGGACGTCTACCTATCTGTCCTTTGTTGTTCTGTTTTATTTCGTTCTGTTTTTACATTGTTTCCCCTCGGTCGGCATTCGCATCACGTAGTCTGGCAAAACTATCAGATAACAATTTGATCCTAGCTTTTATGTCGCTTTGATCCTCTGGAATATGTTTTTAATGATAAGCACGCATCAATTCTATATATATATATCATTTTATTTTTGCAGAAACGGCCACATGTTGACTCATAGGAATAAAAAACCGTACGAGTGTCGAGCCGAAGGCTGTGGGAAATCTTACTGTGATGCTAGATCCTTAAGAAGACACGCTGAAAACCATCACGGAGCACCAGGTATATATTTCGATTCACTCATCATTCATCGATTATTTATTAAATATACATTTTATTATATTAGGCGAAGCAGCTTCTCCTGGTGGATCTTCGTGCATTCAATACGCGCCGAGTGGTAGTAAAGAACTATCAAAGGATGGTCAAAGCAGTTCTTCGGAAAGCGCATCTCCAGTGAGATCGAAGGATAGTCCTTCAGGATCCAGATCATCCCCCGAAACCACGCCGGCTCTTAATCATAAAGTAACTATTCTGATAATCTAGCTCCGTAGTATACTAATCCATAATTATCTCGTTTTATCATTAATTCGTATTTAATGGGAATAATTTTTGCTGGATATAATTAAAGGAGATGAAAAGTGGCTCTTATGTATGTGGCTGAGTACTAATTAAATTCTAATTTTATCCCCCATAGGGGGATTACAGCCCTAAAAGATAATCCTATGCATTTAATGGAATATATTAAGTACAGCGTTTTTTTAATAGCCATTTCATTAAATTCTAGCTATTTTTTTAAAATAAAATACGACTCCGCATGATTTTCCTCTCGTTCAACATTTTTTTTTATCTCGAAGGAAATGTTCCATTGAAATGAAAATGTCCGAAGGTGCGACATCAGGTGAATATGATGAATGTTGCAGAGCCTCTAAATCTTGATCTATTATTTTGTCCTGTATAATTCTTGCCCTGTGTGGTCTTCCATTTTCATTCCGGACAATTCATGTTTGATCGCTTCCTAAAGCTAATCGTTTTTTTAGCATTTCCTCATTTAATCTTACTAATTGGACACAATACACCTCTGCTGTATCTGTCTGATCTGGTTTTAGTAATTCATAGTGAAATATTACTAAAATCCCAACAAATGCATAAGGCGAACCTTTTTAAGTAAATAATGGCTTTTTAAGTAATGATCCAGGGGTAGACACAGGTACTTGATTCGATGAAAGTCATTATTTTTTCTTCGGATTGGTGGAGATGATCCACTTCTCATCCTCAGTAACAATCCTTCTAAGAAATAGTTTGGTTTTATATATTAGGGGTACCCATAAGCAATGTCGTTTTTTCGATGCGCCATCTTTAAAATAGTCTCCTTCAGTCTGTTAGGCCAGGAAGGACATGTTATAAGTTTCTCTTGTGTAGCGGCTACCTGCTCGTGGCCTTTCGACAAAAAAAAGGTTTCTTTATCCCTCTGATGACAATGGGGGAGACGTGTCCGTCGGAACAACATCTGCGGAGCTGTATACTTTTTCAATATCATTTCAAAAAGAAAGCGACAGAGACGACGATAGATATTTGCGAGATTTACAGTGACATATTGGATGTCAGAAAATGCCAACGATGGTTCAAAAAATTTAAATCTGGTGATTTGTGTTTGGGAAAACGAGCCTCGAAGTGGACGATCAGTCCAAGCGGATGAAGCAGCCGTGAATTCTGCAATCGATGACGATGACCATTGAAAAATTATCGAAAAAGATCGGTACATCCTGGTCCAGTACTCAGAGGATCCTAAAGAAGTTGGGAAAGATTAAAAAAGAAGGTGTTTAGGTCCCACACGCAGTCACGCGCGACCTCATGTTGCGAAATTGACGTGTGAAAAAATTCAGGATCTTGGATGGGTCACCCTGTTGCATCCTGCATACTCGCCGGGTCTCGCATCGCAGGTTTTGCTGGCTGATTTCTATGGAACATTTTCTAAGAGATCAAAATTTCAATTCCTTAGAAAAGGTGATTACAGCCCTTTCAGAATATTTTCAGTCAAAACCCGCAGAGTTTTACAAGAAGGGCAGGATGATTTGAAAGAAAGGTGGCAGAAGGTTATAGATAATTTGGGGAATTATTTTATAAGAAAAGTTAAATAAAGTATAAGAAAAATTGTTTTGAATTTCATTAAATAAGAACGACATTACTTATGGGTACCCCTTATATATACAATAAGGATAAACCTATTGCTAAACGTTTTTCTAAGACCCTTGAAGAAGGTTAATTAATATTCCTAGTCTATTTTTACTGTTGATTAAAGACAAGCGAGGTCTTGTGACAATTCATTGATTTCTTTACACGGATCAGACTCTACTAATGAATTTAAAGTGTCATCATCGGTTTAAAGAATCTTCTTCAATTTGATTTGTTACTTAAGCCATTTCACCACTTTTTAACTTTAAAAACCATCTATAACACTGTCGACGATTCTAGATGTCTCCATAAATATAGCCGATGGTCTGGGTATCTTCATTTGGTTTCAATCCTTGCAGTGCCCTTCTGTACATAATCCAACCACCTCAGCCTTGGTCTTCATTTCCTTCGAGGACAGAGAGGCTTGTTAACTATAAGTCTTTTCGGCGGCTGACTATTTTGCATCATTGACAAGTGGCCGGCCCACCGGAGTCTGGCCACTCTGACGATAGCTATGACCGGTGTATCATTGTATAGTCGGTATAGCTCTTCATTGATCGGGTTCACCATTTCCAGTCGTCGAATACGGCTCCAAATATTAGCCTCAGAATCCTCTTCTCCAGGATGTCCAGTTGTCGCTCATTTTGTTTTGTCAAAGCCCAAAATTCAGATCTGTACGTTAAGACAGGCCTGATGAGGGTCATTCAGAGCTTGACTTTGGTCTTCTTTGGGAGGAATCTTGACCTTAGATGATGTTGAAGTCCAAAGTAGCACCAGTTCGTCAGCATGGTTCTTTTTCGTTCTTCCAAATTGGTTTCATTATTATTTGTAATAAGTGAGCCGGGATATGTGAATTCTTGTACGATCTCGAAGTTGTAAGTCTTCGACTCTCATGGGTTCAAGTATTCGTCTTTGGCATATGGGAAGGTATTTTGTCTTGGTCTCGTTGATCCATAGTCCCTTGCTGTTTAACGCTCTCATAATTCGCTAGCATGCATCCTTGAGAGCCGTTCGAGATCTGGTCACAATGTCTGATTGAACAAGGAACCATAGATGTCGCTAGCATGCTATTATTGAAATTAAATATTATATATATATCAAGAAACAAGCGTCAACAGATGGCGCCAGCTACCCACGTACCAAAATATTAAATGTCGTACATAATTGTATAATAGGGACCCCAAGGATTTGGGATCTTCAGTAATAACTTTTACTCCACTTTATATTTTGGAGTTTATAAGCAATAAAGTGTATCAAAATGCAGTAGGTTTTATTAAATGTCCATGTCCTCTACATGTACCAGAAACTGGACCGATTTATTAAGAATGATGCCAAATGTTTCCACACCGAAGTATCTTATTCTTTATACGAACAGAATAGCATTAAATACCACAATGTGTCTTCCCGACCCGCATTTTTTATCATTGACGAAAAAAATCCAATACGAAAACGATTACTAAGAGAGCTTTGAATCAAAATCAACCGCGACGTGTTAACTTAACAGAAACAGGTGACAAACCGATTTTAAAGTACCGCAATAAAAAAATGACATTTCTTTTCGCTTTACCCAATACTAATTTTTACTAAGTTAAATATTTATTGATTTGTTTTATTTTTAGCCTGCTAAAACGACGGAGCCGAGCACCTCGAACAAGTCATCAACGAATTGTTCTCAATCGGTCGCTAGTCAGCAATCGAAGTCGCAAGCCACTGCTGCAAAACAGCCGAGTGGTCAAAGCAAGCAAAGCACTGGACAACAGGGTAAACCTCAGGGTGGACAGACGTCATCGTCTGCGAATCAACAATCGCCACCAGCGAACGGTGGACAAAAAGTTAAATCTAGTCAGAGCGGTAGTCAAAGCGGTAGTCAATCGTCGACGATGAAGAGTCAGGAGAGCAGCACCGGCGGCACGTCATCGTCCTCCAAGTATTCCAAGCCTGGAGGGGCTCAGAGGCCACCGAGAACGTGGAATGTGCAGGTTAGATTAAAAAAATATTTTTATTCTTCGGTTCTTTCAACTAAGAATAGATTTTTTTTTAGATATATAGATGATCTCTTTCCATTTATTTTTTGTTTTCGTTTTTATTCGACCATAAATTATTAAATAATAATTCGTTCTGAAAAAAAAATATTCCCCGTGTTCAGATAATATAATTTGAATGCCAAATATAGTGTATAGTTTATGAAAACACTCGCATTTCACTCAAGTTTTTGATACTTTTCGCGTAGTGGCTTGAACTATTATGATAAATCGTGTTGCGTTGAAGTACACATTTTATTTATGGTCTCTCCAGCGTGGGACATGCTAAATGTGCATTAACGTCACGTTTTATGATGAAAAAATCGCTCGGAAAAATTTATAGCTGGAGCATGTCAAAACAAGTGTGTAACTGGAAAATAATGTATATAAAACAGACGTTTTTTTCAACGTTTCAAGATCATTGCGGCTATTTGCGACATTACTCTAAAGCGTAATTCGCACAACTTAAACAGTTAACTCTTGATAATGCGGCTTAATGGAGGGGGATACTGAACGGATAAGCCAAATAATCTGAGTCATAGAGTTTTATTATATTTTAAACTATTATATCCGTAATGTCTCTAATCTAGGATCTCTGGGTAGATAGTTAATAAAGTGGATTGTTAAAAATATTGATACGTATGTCAAAAAAAATCAGGAATATTACCTGGGATCAATAAAAAATCACGTAATCCAAGTATTTTTTTATAAAAATACTGTGCAAGATTGTGTCTTTTTAATTTAAAGATTTTTTGGCTCATTCCATATATCGAATGAAAAATATTGCTTAAAATGATAATTTATGCAGACAATCTAAGTGCGCAAATGTGATATCAATAATTATTTACCAAACTCTTGCATCTCTTAAATTTGAGGCTCAGATCGTCATATTTTATTAAAAGAATCCAATTAAAATTACATAAAAATGGATTTTACAGAGAACTCAAAAATCTCACGTTAGTTGTTTCCAATCCGTCATCATTTTTCAATTCCCTCTACAACTTTTCCAATGTAAATAATCAATCACTCACTTATTCCAATATAATTCCAACCAATCTCAAAGATTTCATAAAATTCGCTGTCTAAAATCAATTATAAGCAATCTATCTTCTCGAAAAACGTTTAAATTAGGAAAAAGCTTTTAAATTAAATCAATCAAGACGTTTTTAATGCCCTAGAATTTAAACTTAGATGTATTTTTTAATTTTAAACACCATTAATTATCTCCCTCGATGTAAAGATGCGCTGATTTATTTTGAAATATTAATATAAGATCTCCAGCCTCTATAAATAGTCAGTCCTCGACTTACGCGATTAATTGGTTCTGAAGGTTTTCGTCGAAGAAGGCCAAAATTTAACATTTTTGGCAAAAAATACGTTTTAATTTCAAAGTATAGGTGAAAGTAAAATTAATCTATATATAACCACTCAATAACCACATAACAGAATCATATACACGTATATTTATGGACTAACTACTTCAAGTATCGTTTTCAAGTTTTGTTCATAAATTAAAGTGTAGCATTCTATATTTACTGCTTTTATAACTGTCGCGATTATTTCGAGGAATGACTGTTTTAATATATTATTACTCTTTCCACTAAAAAAAAAATGAATATGTTTACACGAATTATTTTTTCTAACACGGTTTCCAGAGCCAAACAATAACAGATTTTCAAATAACAAGAAATTCAACACCACAGGACAGTAAAAATAAAAGTCATTTATACATTATCTACAGATGAAAGCAATTTATGTCCAGTTCCTCTTAAACGTGCGCGTTTTTATACTATCAAGTACCAATTAATAGTATAATTTTGTTCTTAATTAAATGTTTTTTCGCGCCAATGTTTTAATTTATGTATCCTTTTTATTACATCTTTCTCATTATTATCAAAATAACTCGTTTTGCAACTCTCAATAATATGTTATATTTATATATTGATTAAAAAAATAAATATCGACCTAAACTTCTTTAGACAAGAATAGTCCTTGGACTATTGATTTATTTTTATTATAGCACGTCCCTACGGATTTATTTTATTAGTTGAAATTCTACCGTTTAATAAATCAGAAACGTTTATAAAATACTAGCTTTTTAGAAAGTGTTGCGATTTATTGAATACACATTTCGTTTATAAAGAATTCTCAGAGCTTTACAAACTCAATAAATATCCTTTGGCGAATACATTATGTTTTACTTACAAAACGCTTTAAAAAATTGTTTATCTGATAATTATTGATTAAAATAAAAATGTCTTTCTTTTTTATCTCAAAATAGGTAATTTTCATGAGAATTCATATATTTTTTCCCCAGAAGCTAATGCAAAAATCATTTGATTACCCCATTATAATATAGTAGTTTAAATTTGATTTAAAACCCAAATATTTTTCTCTAATAACTCTTTAAATATAAATCCTACATGTCCCAAACTTTCTATATTTGTCTAAAAATATCTTAAGAATTAATATTATTCATAATCATTGTCCTTTATTGTCTTTATTGCGAACAAAAAATATAAACAAAGATATTCACCGATGTTACCACGTGCGCGATATTTTTTCTCGCTCGAATCCGGTACGATGTGACGAGTGCGAGTGACACGTGCTGCGAGAGCTCAGTCTGCGGCAATGCATCGCCGAGAGCGTTGACATTTGCGCGTCATATTGATTAGATCAGGGTCTCCCAAACTATGTTCCGCGGAACACTGGTGTTCCGCGGATCCAAAATAGGTGATCCGCAGAGCCTAAATAGATATTTCACAAAAATTCTTCCGATACGTCTATCTTCGACGAAAAAAATAATCCAAAAACTGTAATTCCTTCAAAATCGAATATTGAAGAACAAGTGTCATCTATGAACAGACCTAAACGGAAATATGATTTACGTATATTGGCAATTCAGATGCTCCTGGTGCAATGTGGGTTTTGTGTCAAAAAATACTCGCACACAGTTCTTTGGCTCCAGCTAAACTTCGCAGGCACTTCGAAACGACACACTCTGATTACATGGAAAAGACATGCAATTTTTTAAGAAACAATGTGATTCACTAAGTGCAAATTTTAAATGCTTTCAATGGCTAAAACTGAAAATTAAAATGCAAAAGAAGCGTCTTTCAATACGATTTATCTTATTGTACTTAATGGTGAATCTCATACAATTGGAGAGACACTCATTAAACCATGTGCGAAAGACATAGTGTCATGTGTTCTTAATGAGCAGGCTACTAAAAAAATTAAACAGCTGATGAAGCCGTGAAAATGATAAACTATGTAAAAACTAGACCACTTCAATCCAGATTATTTAAAATTTTGTGCGATGAAATGGACAGTGAACATAAAGTACTTTTTATTACATACTAAAATGAGATGACTATCCAGAGAAAAAGCACTATTAAGACTTTATGAACTTCGAAATGAATTATTAGTCTTTCAAATTTTTAACAAATCCTTCCTGGTTGTTACATCTTGCATATATGACGGATATTTTTACAAAGTGCAATGATGTTAACTTATCATTACAAGGAAAAAGTATTATACGTTAAATACACCCGTTTGCAAATCAAATGCATCCTTTTGCAAATTAAATGCATCCTTTTACAAATCAAATGCACCTGTTTGTAAATCAAATGCATCCTTTTACAAATCAAATACAATTTTTTACAAATAAAATGCATCCTTAAAAAATTATGTTAAACAATTAAATAATTTTTAATATATATACTTTTTTTATCAGTTAAAAGACGGGTTCTGCTGTATTTAGTACCCGTAAATTTTAATTTACGTTTTCGCACTAATTACGTTTTTTCTATCAGTTCCTTTAAAAATGTAAAAAACTGGTGTTCCGCCAAAATTTTCAGATTTGCTAAGTGTTCCGTTGCTGAAAAAGTTTGGGAATCCCTGGATTAGATCATTCATAGCTATTTTTATTCATAAAATAATCAATCTAAAAAAAATAAAGATATTAAAGAATTCATCAATATCTTGACTTGAAATACTTATTGAGTATTTGAAATACCCCCAGTATAGCTACATTTAAGATAATCAAAAAATAGAATAAAATAGGTTTTAGGTATCATATATACTTACTTGTTCACTTCCTTGTAAAGAAGAGGATAAAATAAAGTATAAATATTATATTAGGACTGGAAAACTCTATATCATTTTCCATATTCGCTAAATTCCGCTCCATATGATCTACACCGAGTAAAAATACTTTAGAAATGTGACGGGAGTTAAAATACCATAATTTCTATTCAAAAGTTGTAAGAGAGATGCACCGTAATAATTTTCTATGCTGTTTATATTAATAAAATACACGTTTTATTTTCAATACAAGAGCTTCTCTACCCCAAATAAGGTTTTATATCAAAATATAATGGATATAAAATCGTAGAATATCCTAGAATGTTACATAGATTATGGCCAACTGATATTTAATGTATATTAAAGAAAAACTGTATGAATGAGGGGATTGCGTGTTGCACACGACCGGTCCAGACTGTATCGCAGCTTACGGCCAGTTTTATTTACAGAATAACGTCGGAGCGCCCATTTTCTTCTCCATTTACGTTTTAGCTTTTCCCTTCGTCGCGTTGTTTTGTTCTAAATAAGTGCTCGAGTATTTTTTTTTATCAATACATATTTTCCTTTTGGATATTTTCGATTCCCGGGGGAGTTTTGGCCATAACAATATAAAGTTGGACGGCCTTTGTCGTAACGGCGTGTAACATAAAAACCGGGAGCCGTGGAAAATTCGCCGACACGAAAGATATTTTTCATAATGCAGTACGCACGTCTTCTTCTTCTTCGCCACGAGAAACACAATATACACGTAATGATGTGGAAAAATGCTGGAACGCGGGACGACTCTTCCTCGAGTATCTACGCAAGGAAAAGTATGTCGACATTAATGCCGCTTTAAAAATGATGCTCGATATTAAAACGTCCCATTGTTATTCTGGTGTTGCCAGCGCGAAAAGATCTCATTGGTCCGTTTAAAATCTAAAAAATCGCCTAGTTTTATGGCCGGTAATAAAGTTTTTATGACGTGATTTAAGAGCTCTATCGAGAGATACACGAGTGACTGGCAACACTTCTCATTCTCATTCTAAAACACACACATACATATACGTATGTTTGGGAGACGCAGGCCGTGGACATAAACATGCTCCTTCTATCCCATCCTGAATACTAATAACATAACGTAGTATCGTGCACGTGCAACTTTATTTATTTTCATCCGTTCATGGGATAAATATTATTACAGTATACCATAAAGATAACATTAGAAAACCGTACACGAGTATATATATACAAACGAATTAACGATTTATTATAACGCTTTTGCATTTAAAATCTGCGCCAAAACTTTTAATAAACCGCTGAAATAAACATGTTGTCATACAGAAATTAATAAAAATATTTTATTCGAATTTCACGTGCGGGTAAAAACTTTAAATGAACTGAAATAACAAAAATATTTTTATTTCACATATTTCGTTTATTATTGGGACATTATTTATCATGCGGAATTATTTACATACATATTCATATGTTCACGTATTTGCGTATGGAAAATTAAATTCGAAACGAACGGCTGGACCCGATCTTATGCCTTCTTTCGTTTTTAAAGCATGTCAAGATGGATTAACAGAGCCTCTTCGACATATTTTTAATCTATCGCTAAAATCATCCCAATTTCTAGACTTGTGGAAACTTTCGAAAGTTACTCCCATATTTAAGCTATTTTTAGATAGTTTTGAGTGCTCGAATAATCTCGTACGTTTCTTCTCCAATTACCTTACAGAGAAGACACAACATGTGACATACGACTCCCTAACGTCATATGCTTACAATTCACCTTCCGGAGTTCCGAAAGCGTCAAATTTAAGACCTTTATTATTTTTTTTTATTTATAAATGATATTCATCTAGTCCTTAATTGTAAATTCTCACTTTTCGCAGACGACTTAAAAATATTTCGATACGTTACTTCAACGGAAGATGCCCTATCGTTGCAGTTGGACATTGATTCTTTGCATTATTGGGCACAATAAAATTGACTTGTCGAACAATGTCATTTTCTGTATTTTGTGTATTTTCAATGTATTTTGTTTGATTCTTAGTTTACATGTATCGGACGTGTGTATGAGATCATCGAGAATGTTTTGATAAATTCTCACTACTTACATAGCACCTTAGTTATACAAGTGGTATACGATCCATTTGTTAGGAGCTTGCTTGAATCAGGTTCCATTATATGGGCCTAAATTCTCTTAGATATGAGAAAATACAGAAGAAATTTCTAAGAAATCTCTACATGAGGAAGTTTAGATTCTACCCAAGTTCTATCCTAGCACAGAAGTCGGCAAAGTGGGGCTCCGGAGCCGCAAGCGGCTCTTTGGCCCCTTAAGTATGGCTCTGGCGCAATTATCCACGCGCAAGCAGACGAGGCTAACAGTATGACCGGCTTAAGAAAGGGGTTTGTTGCTATTTTGAAAGAAAAAAATAATCCACACAATACTTTCTTACCATTGCATCATTCATCAATAAGCGCTTTGTGCGTAGACATTTCCAGAAGAAATTTGAAAAGTTATGGAATTTGTAAACTTCATTTTAGCTAAAGCTCTTAATCATCGCCAATTCAAAGAATTTTTAGTTGAAATGGAGAGTGAGTACGATGATCTTCTGCTTCATAGCAAGGTACGTTGGTTATCAAGAGGGAACATTTTAAAACGTTTCTATTACCAGAAATCAAGAAAAATTTCTTCTTGAAGGTGTGTTCACTATCCAGAACTAACAGACGATCAGTGGATCCAAAATTTTTATTTCATGATAGACGTTACGTCTCATCTAAATCGGCTTAATCATAAACTACAAGGGAAAGGAAACACATTTTTTCGATGTTAGAAGAAGTCATTTCATTCGAAAACAAATTATCCCTTTTTGCTCAAGATTTTGAAAGGGAAACATTCTTTCACTTTCCGAGTCTGCTGAAGCATCGCCAAGAAAATAATTCATCTATTGACAAACACTATTTCAAAACAACCATTTTAAATATGAAAGCATTTCTCAGCGGTTTCAGGAATTTAAAAACAGCAGAGAGACCTTAGCATTCGTTAAACACCCTCTCAATGCTACGATAACAGAATTTAAATTTTCGCCTTTTGGCATTGACATTGGTAACTTTGAAATATAATTGCTGGATTTAAAAAAACAAAAAATTTGGAGCTCTAATTTTGAACAACTTTGTGTAGATTTGGAAATATTGGAGAAGAACAAATGTGAGCTTAGGTCACAACACAAGTGGTCTGCTTTGAAATAACTGGAGAAGGAAGACACGATCATCTTCAGCGCCTGGAATATATTCTTGACTCTTATGATCAGTTGAACAAAACTCGCGTTTTCTGTTCATTCCCTTTTCGGCTCTACATATTCATGCGAACAATCGTTTTCAAGCATGAACTTTGTCGAGAGTAAACTGAGAAGTCGTTTTATTGATGTGAACCTGGAATCGTGCCTAAAATTAAGAATAACAACTTACAAGCCTGACTTACTTAAACTTTGCAAGGAGATTGTCTGCATTAAGTGTTTGTCAGTCATTGTCGTGATTTAAATTTATGGATTCCTTACTTAATATTTTTTATTAATGAATAAAAATTGTATTAAGTACGAAATCAAGTTTTATTCAAGTGCTAAAATTATAATAAAGGTTTACTAAATTAATAAACCATTCAATTAATTTTATTGCTTTACATTTCGCAATGTAAATCCGTGGATCAACGAATGTGTTTTATTATTGCTTGCTCAGCGGTTATTATAAAAGTATATTGCCCCAGCATCCCTCTAGCCGCGTATTCCTCCCCAGCCCCAATGCTTCAGTTCGCAAACGGTTCGTTGGCTAACTGAGACGTCTTGCAAACTAGAAGACCGTCTGATTCTAATCAAATATAGGGTGTTCCGCACTGCGCGAGATGAATATATTATGACCAATTCGCATAATTCCCGTTGAAACATCTTGATTATTTGATCTCTGCTTCTTAACTTATAAATATCATAAAATTATATATTTTTTTATATAGTATGCGAATAAGATAAAAATTACTTTAGCTTCAGTAAAAGATCAAAGTGCGTAATAAATTAGGTTTTACGATTTTCTGTGTCTGCAGACATTTTACTGTTGCCATTCCAATTTATTTTTTACAATACGATTATTATATTAATCATTTTCGTTGCACAAAAGTTCATTGTCGAGCTCTTTCTTCAAAAATTGTTTAATATCTCTTATTTTTATAAGCGGCTAACTATTATTCATGATCATTTGAGCTTAAAAGCTCTACTTTCAAATACCGTTTCAAAAACCCTTTCATCCACACCCCAAATTTACGATTATATTATAAATAATCTATGTATATAGCATTTTTGTATTGATTATTCACTACTAAAATATTTTTAAAAAAAAATCTTTAGTATCCGCTGATCTGTTGCAGTGTCGAGTCAGTAAATCGTTAAGTCACAGCTATTATTTTATAATATATAAATATTGATTTTTTTTTATTCGTTATTGGTCGATTTTTGCAATTTCCAAGTGCTAATAATATTTTTATTAAATAAAAAATATTATTCTATTACACGGATATTTTTTCTCATCACAATTGGGTTTATTTGGATATATAATTACTTCCAAATTATACTTTAATATCAATTAAAAAAAAACACTGTTATTATAAGCAGGTTATAAGATGTTAGCATCTGATAAAAAAGTTAAAATTTGCCTAAAGTATGTGGCATTCTATTTTTTAATTCTAAAATTCTTTGGCATTGTACCAAAGTTAAGAAAAAATAATCTTAATTATTTTATTTCACTATATCTTCAAGCATCTAGTGTTCAATATGAACGACTCTTTGTCGACGTACGTACAACACAACTATTATATAATAGTTTCTAGATTTGTGCAGTTTCTGAGGTTTACTGCAAGTTTGGGGCTAAAATCATGTGATAATCTATATTAAAATAAAATAAACTATACTAACTGATTTAATAATTAAAAAATACGTAATAATATTTTAAAAAAAACTCGTAACTTATGGATCTAAAGCCTGTGGCTCGAAAACAACTGTGTCTTCCGAAATTCCCCAGGTATTTATAATGGAAAATAGACCCCAAGCATTTCAAATTAAAATATTGATGCATTCTTCATTAATATCTTGACATTTAAATAAAAAACGGATTATTCTAAGAATAAAAATAGTTATTCTTAATATACTTCATAATTTGGTGGATATTTTGGATTTTTAACTAATATATATGGCGAGTAAATGGGAACGCTCTCGACGATGTCTCACCGCAGACTGAGCTCTCGCAACACATGTCACTAGTACGTTTCATTCGCATTTGGCACATCTTACCGGAGCGAGCGAGAAAAAACATCGCGTCCATGCCAATAGATGCGAATATTGTTCTTTTAATTTTTTACTCAATTGCAGACAGAAATATATATTTCTCCATGATAAATTTAATTTAAATTAAAAATATATATTTCATAACCTAATTACCATTTTCATATTTTTACACGGTAGTCAATTAATTAATGAAATTATATTGTATATTTATTATTCGTGCATTTATTTGGGGAGCGATTGAATATCGCTGGTGGAATTAAACGTTGTACATCCCCCGAAGGAGTGGTCAAGCTGTAAAGGGGTGGGTAGTCAACCGGTTCTTCTCCAGCATCGCTCCGACCTCATTGTCATGCATATAGATTCTATCTATCCCCAGTCGTGATGCAATCTACACACAATGCCGATCAGATCCTAATGGACTATATTCCGTATACTGATCGAAAAAATAAATAATAATCGCCGATTTTAAGATTTTTTATTGTGATATAATATTTTTTTTTAAATTATTCTTATATATAAAATATAGTATAGAGAGATTATTCTCAATTATGATTGATTTCGTTATATATTTGTGTTGAGTTAGCTGTATATATGAGAAAGTTTATCTCCGTTTAACCACATTATGCAGCATATAGAATAAACTGATACATATGTAGGTATTTTAATCTGGCAGACGACGTGAGTACTCTGGTTTGTTTGGAAACAGCTTCCAAAGATAGTGTGCAAATCTTTGCGGCATAGAGAACGAGAGAGATAGGGAGCGTGGAGTGAGACGGAGAGGAGGTCACCCCTCAGTGGGTAGTTTCCCTTTTTCCCACGGTGGTTAGCTCCTTGTCCGTGCAGAGGGACCACACGGAACTATCTCTCCTGCAAACTTGCATCGACATACTTGCGGCCCAAGGCTATGCTCACTTCATTACTTATGCAGAAATGTGCTCGCATCTATTTCGCAAATGTCTCACTGCGAATAGGGGCGGAATGTGTCTACGTGTCTGCACACAACAATGTGCGCGATTCTTAATAACGCCGAAGACTTTCGCCGCTGTAATCCCTCAACCCACGTCGCCGGAGCGTACTATATTCCCCGCTCTCTCTCTTCTGCGTTAATCTCGTCCAATTTGTACTGCATATCTTACTAAATTGCATCCATCCATCTTCGAGCACGATCTCCCATTCCGGTCCCATCCCTGCTCATGGTTACCAAATCTTAGACAGCCTGATAAATGCGACGCTTCTTCATTCTTGCAACGAATTTTACTCGCTTGACATATTAATCTCGCGTTTAATCTCCAATTTTAGACAGAGCCAAACGCGCAATTGTACCCCCTTTTGTTTGAATCTTAATATAAAATATATTTCACATGGTTTCGTGTATGTTACGAATAATGAATCACTTGCACAGAATGCTTTTATCTGCAAACCTGCAAGCGTCGCCCCTGGTCCGCATCGCATGTGCGACGCCTTTGTCCGAACACGCTAATGCCGAATACTTTCATCTTGACCCCTGAAATGAAATTCCAGAAAGTGAGATCCTCGGACACAGTGATCGGCTCCAGGGGTCCATTATTATAATCCATGCAATCTCGCGCAACAAGTTCCTCCCTTTTATTCGATCTTCTTTTAATTCGGGGCACAAAGCTTATTGTGATAAAAATGTAAGCTAAAATTAAAATCAGCCGTGTGCAACCTTTAATATTTATTTAAATGCCAATTCTTTGTATTTCTTTAAATGTTTACTGATGGGTTTACTGATCGAATTAATGCTGTCCAGATATTATTGTCTGTGTAAGATGTTTTTGTCGTAATCATAGTAGCGTAAGAAATGTGGAAAATAAATATTATATAATAAAAATTAGTAAAAAAATAAGAATTACACTTTTTAAATTATCGCAGCAAGGTTTTTTATAATATAAATATATTTATAAGTCGGCTATAAAGTAAAATAATTTACTTAGGTTCTTAGCTTGACCAATCCGTCACTGCGGCTCGAAAACAACCGCGTCGTCCGAAGGAAATATATTTAAAATAGAAAAGAGACCCCAAGCATTTTTTTTGATATTAAAAAAAAGGACGCATCAAAATGACGCGTATATGACTAAATTATTGCAGCACGTGTCACTAGTACCCTTCACTCGCATATGGCACATCGTACCGGATGCGAGCGAAAAAAAACACCGTGCAATAGAAGCGAATATTGGTTTTTTTTATTATTTTTTCGCTATTGAAAAATATAAAGAGCAATGACTATTTATAATATTTATTCTCTAGACTTTTTTAGACAAATACATAAAGTTTGTCACTTGTAGGATTTATATTAAAAGAGTTATTCGCGAAAAATCAAAAACTCACGGAACAGGAGTTTGGATTCATTGCTTATTTTCTCTTTCATCAGAAAAAATCTTGATGATTTACTCCGAATACTCCGCTACTCCTAAATTTATTGATAGAATGTCAGAAATCGGAATTCTGATGAGAAGCTCTGAAACTTTCTTCTCTTTCCTGTTTTATTAATTCTAATTTATTTTTTTAGAGAAAGATTACTAATTAATAAACGGAAATGGAATTGAAAATAAAAGATTACAGGACTTTATTTATTGATCAGAATTTAGAGGTAATTTTGAATGTCTGTTTATACAGATTTTTCTAAAAAAATCTTTAAAAAAATGGCGTTAAATACGTTGCAAAACTTTCATAGATTATATTTTGATCAGAATTTAATATACACTCAACTCTTTTTTACACGGTAAATAGGTTCCATCCAAAAACCGTATAAAAAATCATAGAATTCATAGAAAAATCAAAGATTTGTTGACCGTGTTATTTCGTAAACTGAAAACATTGTGGTATATAAAATCGTGTAAAAATAGTGATAATAAAAACCCAATAAATAAATTAATATAATACTATTAATCGTTACTTGATTATTTATATACAGGCACGTTTATGATCACTATGAATTTTCTAAATAAAATGAGGAAAATCTAAAATATTTGTATTATACTAAGTGTAAAAATATAGTATTTGTTCTCATTAGTGAGCGGTGTTATTTCAAAACCATGTAAAAAAGAGTTGATTGTATCTGCAATACTTTAAAATTTATTTTAAACAATAAATTAACTTAAATAAATAATTTATTTGGTATATTGCGAAGATGCATGATAACTAGGGTCTCACGATTCAGTTTCATTGAACATAATTTAATGAATATTATTCATTGTTGACGACCCCTATCATCTATATTTATACACGGGGGTCAAACTGCTCAATCAGGTTAACCAACGTATTTTTTGCAAGCATCGAAATTTACATTTGATACGCAACAGAGACGCTTTCGTACGTGAGAATTAGCAAAGTCATTGAAAATTTTATCTCAGTATTGTCGCGACTTTCCAGGACACTGGCACAGTGACCTCTCCCGCCGACATTGCCATAGCAATCGATACTGTATAACGAACAGTACACAAAGAGCGATGAGTTATTCGATCGCGATTATTTTCAAACGCGAAATTTTATTAATTCACTGTGCAAATGCGAACGCTGTGC
>JAGXCT010035448.1:37296-48063 GCA_022495035.1 Philopotamus ludificatus | reverse complement strand
AGGTTTTCTGACCCCAAAATGACGAGTGTAGGCTCTTTGCGTTAGCACAATTGATATATAGAATTCAATTATTTTAACACGTTTATCAGTCGTGAATTTCTCCATAAATAATTTTCAAGTATAACGCTTTAATAATCTGAATAATTAATTGTAGAAAGTTATGTTATTATATTATATTGGGTGTCACTTTGCAAGTTTGTTGCGAAATCCGTGTTTGTTTTTTTTTATTATAGTATTTGTTATGAGCTTCTATTTACTTGTGATGTGCCATTGTATATCTTTTATTTAAAATACGCATTTTTCGACCGGACAACCTAATGCACCGATTCGCTAAATATTTTTTACATTTAAAAAATCAATACGATGCGCATCTATGTTTGAGCACCGCTCTGATCGATTATATGGACCAGAAAGTTTTTACAGGTGTGTTGCAAGGTGTACGGCAGCCATAGTGAGCCGAGTTTGTAAGTAGAAACATCTCGACATTGACCGTCAGTGCTCAAGTACACTTCCTAACGGACAGACCATCCAAGGAAACCGATCCAAGTTGCAACATATAAAAATCGTCATACAAGTGAAAATTGCAAACATGACAATCCACTGAATTAATAATAATAAAAAAGTGCACGTGTGACGAAACAAATAATGTGTATTAAATCATAAATATATATATATTGATATATATATTATTACGATAAACTATTCTGTGATATAATTAGGAGACATAAATCTACGCAATGGATTCAAGAATAATAATCGTAAGTATATAATATTAATCGAGCTTTGAGCTTTAATTAATTGATTTATTTATAAATGTGTATAATTACACATATTATTTATAAATCGTGCATAATTATTTATTTTAAATTGTAAATATTCATTAATGTTAATAAGGCGTTTGATTTTCATTAAAATTTGTAACGTACCGTTGTATTATACATACGAGTATGGTAATGATGTAACGGGCGTAGGTCATTACATCTAATATAAAATCATCACTACGAATCTGCATAATAACAAAAGAATTCAAATGTGACCGTTATTTTTTTAAAAAATATTTTTTTGAGAGAGATAAAAATAAAAATGGGTCACAATGTACGCGCGTACATAAAATGCATTTCGTTATGCAATCGAACGAAAGTGAATCGAATATGTGTGCGGTTCAAAACTCAAAATTTGATGATTAATTTTTGACCCACTGTCTCGATGGTGTGGGCGATGTGAGGTTACTTAGTCCACACTCGATGCAAGATAGCGGAACCTCATTATCCATACAGTCGACCGAAGGAATGTCGGATTCGATCGAGTGTATCTATTTACATGGAGGTGCCGGGGTCTCTTCGGATCCAGGTCACTTCCTGGACACGTTTCGTCTCGAAAAACGATCGTCAAACAACACTATTCCTCGAATATTATTCATAACGACGCGATTTTATTTTATTATTCGGCCATAACTCGATTATTACCGATATATTCACTGGTTTCATATGATTTAATAAGACTCTGCGGTTAAACGGAGCAATAAATTGCGCACACTGTTGCTAAATTAAATAGATTATAGTTAGAATCACATGTTTTATCCGCGAAAGGTTATAACATGACTTAACCGGTCGTAGAAAATAGTTTAACGGACCTTTCGAATATATATAAATATATATTTTCATCACGTATTAATATGGCATGCCGTTTTTTTCAGCGATTATATGATTGCGATTGAGGAATCGTCGTATATATACCATTCGAAATCGATGAAAAATTTGTTCAAATCGAAATGCATTCTATGAGAAAATCTGGTTTTCTTCGAGCTGTACATAGATAGATTCGTGACATGTTGAAGTCTTGAGAATCTGCTTCGTTGCAATACGTGCACTTGCCATATTAGAGTTTGCAACTGCGCCGTTGCATCAGATCATTTGCATATTGAAAACTGGAATTTCGAAAAGGAGAGACGTTGATTTATTCGATTGAATTTATCTCCTGTTAGTTAGCGGACGACGGAAGAGTATTATTCGATGTTTTCCCATGCCAAATATTTATACAATTGATTTTCTTTATACAAATTGTCCAAATAACATTGACACGAAGACGCCACTTGGTCATTAGCACATAAAAGCGATTGTTTGGGACGAATGACCGACAAAGAAATAACTGTGCAATCAATTAATACTTGACGTTTGACATTATACTCTGTCATATGCGAATATACGGTTTTTTTTATTTACAAAAATATATTTTACTATAAATACGATTATTATTATAACGGAGTAATGCCAAATATTTAAATTAAATTAAAATATATTTACTTTATTTCAATCTGCATAAGGAAATGGTCAATAACTTGTGACATAAAGACGCTAATCAAATGAGACTTGTAGCGATTAACGTCAAGTGAACGATTTGCAGATCAGAACCAGTTTCAAGTCATTGCTGAAATAAAGTTATTATGCAATAATAAAATCAGTACATAGCAAATATGTGCAGAATCAGGAATTTTATTAATAATTTTGGCGTAGGTATGTGAAATATTGCTAATTCTTGTCATCGCACGATGACAAGAATTCACCGTTACTTGCCCTAACCTGACGCAATGTCCAAAAATATTTTTTGGGTCAACGTGTTGGATATCCTTTCTATTTTTTGCTAGTCCACGCATTCAAAAAAATAATAATTTTATCATACATTATACAATATTCGATCTCACAATTATCTCACGGAATAATTCGCACTGTTGCTATTTACCATGATGTAATATGTATCGGATCATTATCGAATTAATCGTTTTGTAGCGGGAGTTGCTTTATCGTCCGGTTTCCTCCGCATAATCGATTACTTCTATGAATGATCTATGAACAGTATTAAAAGTCGATTGCGGTTCCGCTAATTTGCGAATCGATTTGATCCGCCATATTGCGGACGAATCCCATTTTTTTTTTTGATACGTTTTAAAAATAGAATTTAAAAATCCATTCAAAAAGTAACTTGTTACCCACTACTTTCTCTGTCGTATGCGATGAGCTAACGATGTCATCTCGTGTTTACTTTTTTGCACTCATCACCGCCGATGATGTTGCATTTGATTATGACATCTTCAGGAATGATGTTTGTCCACGGTTTGTTTGTTATCGGATACGAATCGTGGCCATGCATCGCTGGCCATGATGTACCGTTTTTTTTTTGTAAAGCGCCATGGTATTGAGGACGACCATGTGACCGTAATAATTGCACCAAATGTTTTGCAGATTTAATCTTGTTTTACAGGTGCACAATCAACCGAAATATCTGAAAAAATATAATAACAATACAGACATCTGAATTTTAATTTAAAAACTATTATTAAAAAATGGTTCGAAACTTGGATGAATTAATTATTATTTTGCTTTTTTTTCAGTTCTTGGCTACTATATTGGCGATAGTATCATCACAAGAAGCGGAAACTACTTCAGAAAGTCCACCGGAAGGATATTATGCCTTTGTTGAGTCACCTAGTGCCGTTCCTCCTAGGTGAGCATTTAATCTTATATTGTTTTTATATTAATCAGCTAGCTACAGCTATTAAACATAGGTATGCGCCACACGCCGCTAATTTTAAATATATTAAAAAATCAAATGTAAAACAAAAAACCAAATGTAAAACAAAAAACCAAATGTAAACCAAAAAAATCAAATGTAAAACAAAAAATCAACTGTATAAAGTTATAACAAATCGATGTTCCAATTCGATGTAACAAATCGATGTTCAAATTCGATGATCCAATGTTCGATCTGGAATATGGATTCGTAATAGTCAAGTTTTGCGCCCACGGCGTCTACGGTGTATGGCTGTTGTTTTATCCCTAAGCTTCATGTTGAATCATCTATAAAAAAATATGTCTAAGCTAGAAACTCTTGAAAAATATGTCAGAACTTCCAAGGTTTTATAAAAAAATGAGCAAGAGTAATTCTCTCGACCGCAAAACACTGATGATGATGAGGATGGTTTCGTATGGTTTTATTTAACCATTCTTCGATGGCTCATTATTGTTGGAGTTGTCTCCGGCCTTCAGAACACATCAAGAACAGCAAGCTATAGATAAAAACAGTCTCAGTCAACTTGACAGACTCGCCAGTTCCACCTGGTAATTCAGGAGAATGGGACTTGTAAAACACATTCTTCGTTCCTATCGCAGTTAATGGAGCAAGTTTCTGGGATTACAGAGCTGCCAATATTACTTTCATGAGACGTCTGCTGAACGTCTTCAACATCAGTTCTTCCGATCCTAGCAGGTCTTCTGCCCCTAGATCTAGAAGCACAGGATTTAGTTTAGTTTAGTCTTTGCCACCTGGAGGATACCTCCGTCTCAACCATGATGTCATGACTGCGACGGACGTTCTCCAGGTTATCTTGGGCTCTTCGAATACGGGTCAGGTCGCCAGCCATAAGTCCGGGAACCGAGCTGTCACGCGTGGGTTATAACAATAATAATCAGACGAGGTTAGGGCCAATTCGTATTTGGTACGGTCTGATCGGGTGCTGCAGGCATCTCCGTTCCAGGACACGTCACTCAATTAGCTTGGATAGCGGCCTGGCTCCTTATAGCTTCATAGAATCTACGAAACCATGATGGTGCTACACTCGACTCGACAAGTGAGAGCCGTTATTTGGCTTGGTTCTTGAGGTAAGCCAGCCATTGTGGGCTCGCTTCTTCTAACTCCCCCTGAAACCTCAAAAGACACAAAGGGGCTTTCCTTCAGAACGAGCTATGACTACGGCTCTTCGCGAATGACAGCAGAAATGAGACACAGATATAACAAGCAGAAATGGTTATAGGTTTTTCCTAGTGTTACAAGACACCCGGAAATGGATTGGGCATACCCCGATCACCTCTTCAAATCCTCAAAAGACTGTTTGACTCACACAGTGACGTGATGTAGTCAGAAGGGCCTACGGCCCGGTTGGTCACTCCGACCAAGTGTATTGCGTATTTGCCGGTCACGTCTGGGCAAGAGTCGACCTGATAAACCTGATTCCTGTGCCCTAATACGCGGCTGATTATTTTTCTTCAACAATCTTAAATGACTATCATTGAGGCGGCTATTCTCTGCGCTTGTTACACTGGAAAAGTATACTAAAGGGCTGGGCCATAAAGAAAGCTCTTTCTATTATCATAGCAACAACCAATAACAACATTCAGGGGACAATACCAGTCGAACAAAGATCAGCAGGCTAAATAACCCTGTAGAAAAAGGAGAAGTTCTCCAAGAATGTAATCCGGTTAATCGAAAGTCGAAAAGAGCCGCTGGGTTGTGACATTGCTTCCACTTCACCTGGAACCTACAAGAGAGGTTAAGTTTGTAAGGAGTTGTATTGAGAAGGAAAATGGTTGAAGGTATTTGATCAGCATTTGCCATTAGATGGCTAAGGAGTCGTGTCAACCTAGGATGATAGTATCTCTACACCAACGTTGGTGACAGAGAGACTAAGAGGTGTTTCTTAGCAGGCTCCCATCTGAAAGGAACTGGAATGAAGGAAACATACTATCTTAGGGTGACTCAAGAGGTTTACCTTTTGTTAACATACTACGGCGTTTATCTCTGAGTGTATGCGGTTTTTTTTATAAAGTAGTTTTCTTCTCTTGGTCGTTAGTGAAGGCGAACAAACACTAATGTTCCTTTGAATTCATCAGATCTCGCTTCTCGGCCATATTTTTTTCATGTCGATAAATTACTTATTAAGATGTTCTTATCCCTATACAATTTCATGATATTTCAGAGTAAGACCACCGCCTTATAGACACGTACAAGCTGATTGTCCGGGTATTTTAGAAAATCTCGGTGCATCACCGAATAATTTATGCGGAGATCTCAACAGAGGCATCATTCCGAAAAATCCAATGGGACAAGGCACATCCGGCGAGCCTTATCCATTGTAAGTAACATATAAACACATTATATTCTAGAAGGAACGCGTTGAAAATATTAATTATCGTTTTAGCGAGCTAATTAGGAATCAAACATTGAAATTTTTATCACGAACGCTACCGGTCCTCCGTGCTGATGATACTCTACCGAGAGTGGCTCAATTACAGAGCGCTCCCGAAGAATCCGTAGATAATTTTGCACATAACGAGTAAGTACACAATACCACAGATTATATAAAATCATTTTTTTAATAACTCTAATTGTATTATAAATTATTTTAGTATAAATCCATATCAAGATGAGAGAGAAAAGCGTGAATTGCCGTTGTCGGACGGTCCAGAACATAGAGATATTGACAGTAAAAGAGAAGGGAGGAAATTCTGTGACGGCGGTGGAGTGTAAGTATTTTAAAATAATAATATTATGGTATGAATTAAATAGAGATTTTAATTATTGTATGTATTTAGATTCTGTATGCTGTATCGTGCTATCAATGGCGATAATTCGAATAATAGAGAACCGGGTCTTGCTGTGGAGAGACGAGATGAGCCCATCACTCAACACACATCCCCCTCAACGCAGGGAAGTTCTCCACCCAGATATGAAGGACCACCTACACCATGTCCTGCTAAGGTAATATATAACTTCATTTATGTACAACGCTCGCTGTGAAATTCATTACATCTTCACCCTCCGTGACGTAAAAAATAACGATAGAACTCGGCATTGCGCAGAAATTTTCAATTCTATTAACAACTAGGGCAGTTTCAGGGCCAATTTATTGACTTGATGTTAGTCAATTATTTTAATTGTTTTACCTGAAATGTGGGACAGTGCTCTCTTCATCAGTTGGCATCAACAGGCATGGCGAAGAGTAGTTTTATACAATCGGGTCAGCAGTGAACTGGGTTACGTCTTCCAATCTGTAAAATCAATAATCTTCTTTACACATTTATACACATTCATTAATTTTTCAGTCGATTTTAAGGTCCAAATGTTAACCTTAAAACGCATGGTATGACCATGATAACAACAGTGAATACTGTATGGTTCGCAGCATGCGATCGAAGTTCAGTTCTTCACTTCTTCTGATTATCCTACGCCTCCTATCTAACCCGAATCAAATTAGATATATCTGATAACGTGATTTACTACCAATCAGTAATTGCCGAAGCTTTCCATTTTTGAGATAGGGAACAGTTTTTCTAAGGGATTTATATCAGATTTCGGGTGTTCAATTAGAGCCCATTCATTTCATTCACAATCAACTCCGTGGGCCAGACGTATTGGCCCATTTAGATTTTTTAACAAACTAGTTGAACCAAGTTTCCACCAAAGATATCTCTTTTAGTAAATTTGTAAAAAAAATATATAATGAGAGTTACTCATTGATTCGAGTAAATGTTGACAGAGTGAAAATTGTTGAAGACTTTCTAAAGTTCTGTAGATTTATATATATTTAAAATAAAGTATTTACTCTACAGCATCCCTTGTTTACTGATGATGATGATTTCGTATGGCTTTTACTTTGCCATTCTTCGCGTGCTCGTCGTTGTTGGAGTTTCCTCCGCCATTTCGGAGCACGCCAAGAACAACATTAATATATGACTATAACTTAACTTAACTTAAATGGCCTCCTGACTCGATGCGGATTTTTGTCACCTGTAGGATACTACGCGATCTTCGGCGGTCTTAGGCTTCTTCCATCCTTTGAGGTTGTCCTCCAAGTTATCTTGGTTCTTCGACTGGGCTGCACAGCACTTGCACTGATTATACCATACATAAAGACAAAAGGATACAATGCATCGGGCCCCTCGCCCTTCGGGGATCCTAGGCCCCATCAGGGGGCCCTTGAATTTTTCCTATAATATATATACAAAATATTTGTAAGCCGCGGTCCTCCATTCATTTTATAGCAACCCGCAAGCTGTTGGGAAAATCTGACAAACCGAATCAAGAATATTTAACCTTTTTTTTTTTATTGAATTAAAATAAATTAGTGGCAGAATATAGTTTAAATACTATATAAATATAAGTGTCACCGCTTTACAAAAGGCATTCCTAAAAGTTGACAGAACTGGATTCCTTCTGAGCTTGGCAGGATTGAATTCCTAAGATTGGTAGAACTGGATTCCCTCAAAGGTTGGCAGAACTGGTTCTCCTCTGAGGTTTATAGGACTAGATTTAACCTAAGGTTGGCAGAACTGGATTCCTCCTAAAGTTTGCGTAATTAGATTACGACTGAGGTTGGCAGAATTAGATTTTTAGTGTAGTATTTTAGGGTGCAAGGGTGGTGAAAATATTTTGGGGGAGGGGCCTCAAAATTGAATTGCGCCTGGGGCCTCTTAAGCGCGTAATCCACCTCTGTCGATGTTAAATGTAATGTCATCAACCATCGTCAAATAAATAAATAAAAATAATAACAAAGCTTTTAGATAACCAACAATAAAATAAGCATTGAATATGGATATCATATTTTCACAAAAAATGTGGGGCCGCACAACCCGTAAACCCTCTTATAGCGCCAATAAAGGAACCACGATATAGAAGACTAGGCGCCCACACAAAATTTGAGGTTTTTTTTTATTGTAAAGTTTTACTTAATATGTTTTTGTTATAAACACGATCAATGACATTTTACAATCGTAGAATGCAAAGGAAATAATTTAGGACCTTTAGTAAAAATAGATTGAAATGAAAAACCCTTTATTTGCATTCACTGTACAGTGGAACCCCCAAGTACACTACTCCGAATTACGCGCTGGATTGAAATATTCACCGCAAACCCCCCAATTGCGCATCGCATTCACACACACAGCCGGGCGGCCGTCTGTGAGATGCACACAGTCAAACGTTGGCTAGCGTCTGTGTATTCAACACGTGCCAGGCTATACGCATACAGTCGGACGGCTTCACTTTACTGTATATATTTATATAATAAATTACGAAATAATGAATTAATTATTTTACAGGTTGAATATGCCACGCCTGTTTTTGCAAAAAATTATCAAGGAGTGTGGAGATATGTGGTGCAAATCCCTTACGAAGGATATTTCACGCAAACAATCGAAGTGACTAGGTAAAAATAATATTTAATAACGAATTAGATTAATTTTAAATATGTCTAATTAATAAATTACAATATTTAAAGGTGTATGCAGTCTCGGTGTCATTATTTAGAAGGAGGATGTCTGAGCTCTCCGCGGTGGGTATCGATGCTTGTCGCAGAATTGCATTATCCTCGAGCAGTCCTAGCAGCACCGTCTGCAAATGGTAAACCACGACCGCCTTTGTCTGGTTCAGCGACGACGCCACCACCAGTTCATGATTTCCAAGTAATTATTAATCCATATCAATAATTCAAAAAATTAAAATCAATTGTAAAACATTTTTAATATTTTTTTAAAGGCTTACCAGCAATATCTTCAAAAGAGAGCTGGATTACAAGCGGATGATACTCAAATAACCACTGACAAACCGCCACATTGCGATGGCCATGATGAATTAGGATGCTTCCAGGTATAAAATTGCAACTAAACAATAAAGACATATTAATATATACATAAAATATTAATTAAACCTAAAAAAAATAGGTTCGACTCTATTATGATTGGTTCCTGGTTCCCGGCTCTTGTAAATGTTGGAGACCTGATTACTTCGCCAGATACGTCAGAAGGAAGTCATCCAACCCAGATCTGTAGATAAAAAAAATTCGTTAACGCTAAAATAGTATTTAAAAAATTTTAGAACAAATTATTGTTCTCCATGTAATAATCTAATAAAAATTAAATTTTAATTGTGTAAAATATTTAATATATTAATTTAAATGTTTAATCTTCTAACTGCTTAGCTCGTTCTGATTTACATTATTAGTAAATATTCATGTAATATGATTGCTATGGCAGTTAAATGCTTAAACATCGTTATTATCTAAATTTTTAAATTTTATTAAATGCATTTATATGTATATTGAAATTGTATATTTATCAGTTATAATAAGAAAATACTTATAAACTATATCACATAATGTATAGCTTTTAATATTTTTCTAATTAATAACTGAAATTTATTAGTGGAGTCCATGTACCAGAAATATTTAATCGTATATATTATTAATACGAACAATTAAATTTGTATAAAATTAAAAATAAATTTATAATCGGTCATATGTTTAAGATAATTCATTGTGTATAGATATATTTATTATAATAAAAATAATTTAAATTAATAATCATTTAAGTTACAAGTATATATATATATTTTTAAACAATGTATATATTATTTATTTTTCTAGATAACCAAAACGTTATAGGCTAATTTGATTTATTGAAAATAATATAAAGGATTAATTTAATATATGCATATAGATTTATGATTTTTTTTTTATTTTTTGAAAATACCACCGAAGACAACAAAAAAAATTGTTGAATTTGTTTTATATGAGCGATTAAAAAAATGAATATATTATTTATTGCAAAAAAAATCTCGTTATAATATATATATATTTTTAAAACATTACTAGCAGTTATAAGTATTTAATTTTGTTATTTATATACATATGTATTTGTTTGATAATGATTAATTCTTAAGTATAAATATATTATTTTACATTGGGTTCGATTACATTATCTATACGGTTTGGTTAATAGAGGTATAGGAAAAGACTGTATGATTATATTGCAAAAATGCATTGTTTTCATAATTTATTATACTCGATTTATAATAAAATGTTACACAATACACATGAACGTTGTTTTATTTTTATTTTAATGTTAAATGCTATATTACAGGAGGAAATATGCAGTAACTGTTTTACAAATGTAGAGTTTTTATATTTTTATCAATTTTCAATCAAATAAATAAAAAAAA